>JASCZW010002003.1:0-92500 GCA_034211315.2 Aedes japonicus
GAAACCGATGTGACATTATTTGTAACGCACACACACACATACACACACACATACACACACACACATACATACACACAGACATGTGCTCAGTTCGTCGAGCTGAGTCGAATGGTATATGACACTCGGCCCTGTGGGCCTCGGATAAAAAGTCGAGTTTTCAAGCGATCTTAATACCCTTCTATTGATGTAAGAAGGGTAAAAAGGCACTTGTTGTGGAATTTCCTATAAATAATGTTCAAAACGAACAAGATAATATTACTTATGAAAATTTTGATAGCGTTTACTAAGCCAGTCGAATATTGAAAACATATTTTGTGCTTTTCAACTAAATCAATAGTTTAATTATCATCTCTCATCATGAACAGCAAAAGACTTACTTTAAAATATTTAAAAAAAAACTTCTCACCTCTGTGATTGTTGTCACTACGGTATCTTGGATGGAGTTCAGCCTAAAGCCATCCATAGGCGGAGGAATTCGATCAGTCCGTTTCCGCAGCTTGACGTCACCAACTATTTTATCCAGCTTCAACGGAAGTACTGCCTGTTTCCGTATCCTGCTTTGAACGTTCTCACCCTTCCGATGCTTGCTTTTCACCGGCTCAGAAACCAATGCCGGCCCGGATCTTTTAAGTCCCGAAGATCGCTCGTCACTCATCGATGCCTACAGCAACAAGACGAAACAAATTTAAAAAAAATGCGGGAAGCGATCGTGGTAAATAGAAAAAAAAAAAATTCCACGGAATGTTTCTCTTGTCGGGAAAATGTCTGAGCAAGCATTCTTAGACTTTTACTAATTTTACGGGACTCACCTTCGGTATTTCTCCTTTTCGGTTGGGTTTCACACTTTTTGGGAACACCTGACTACCGACTAAAGATTCCTATTTCGGATCTTCGAATTGTTCCGTTACCGACTCCGCCTGCCAGCTTCTGAAAAATGACGCAATCGTGCAGATTATAGAAGAAAAAGAAACAAATCAAGAAATCCATTTTCTTACCCGTTTTTTCAAGAACTGCATCTTGGCTTTCCGACTTCGCTCTAACACAATAAAGCTACGACGAGTCACAGGAGACATTTTCCCAAACAATTTAATATATAATTGCTCACCAACGTGGAAAACACGACTTTCGCTTAAAAAATTTAACTCGTAAAAATAGCGAGGGAAACTGCCCGGAATGCACGCTGATAATAAAATACATACATATGCACCATTTTACCATTACGCTGCACGATAAAAAAATCAATTTCAAGTGGAAAACTACACACGGTACTCCAGAGCTATCCAGATTTTTATGCTATTTTACTCACACTGTTGCAAAATCGACCCGGATTAATGCAAAAATATTATTACTCAAAATTGAGTAAGCACAGGTTTTCATGATGTGATTGGCAGTAGAGTGAGAGGAACAGCATAAAAATCTGGTTTGATCTGACGTAGCTTTTAGATAAAAAATAACCCTCAAATAGTAAAATAGTTCATTTCTTTAAAAGAGTACACGCATAATTACGAACCGTACATGGATATTTTACCTTGCGGTCGACAACAGTATCTATTACTGTTGCGACGCTTACCCCTAAGGTTGACAACAGTAAACAAACAATCTCATATACAGTTATAACAGTTTGTCGTACGGTTATTGGACAGATAACAATATGCTGAATGGGTTGTTAAGTTATGTCACCTTTTCAACCTTGCACAATTTTCGCTCGATTTTATGTTAAATTGTTGACATATAATGCAGGAAATAAGGAACACTTTATGCATACGGACAGCATGTTATATATTGACATTCAGTGTTAATGTCGAGTTGTTATGGTTGAATCAACTGAAAATTTTAAGTTAACCTTAACGGACATTGTGATGTTACATCTTACATCGTTATAATAATTCTGACTATATAGCATGCTTTTTTCATTATGCGTGTGAACATTCTCGCATAATTGAAAACGATCTAATGGATTGTTATTACTTTTCATAGGAAATAAGCATTATTGTTACTATTTACATTGCCGTCGTTTAAAGATATTATTATATGCTGATATTTTGCAGCATTTTTAATCTACGCTACTATATGCAATAGTTCCACAGTATATTGCTTCCTTACATTTTTACCCTTCTTACATCAATAGAAGGGTATTAAGATCGCTTGAAAACTCGACTTTTTATCCGAGGCCCACAGGGCCGAGTGTCATATACCATTCGACTCAGCTCGACGAACTGAGCACATGTCTGTGTGTATGTATGTGTGTGTGTGTGTGTGTGTGTGTGTGTGTGTGTGTGTGTGTGTGTGTGTATGTATGTGTGTGTGTGTATGTGTGTGTGTGCGTTACAAATAATGTCACATCGGTTTCTCAGCCATCTGTGAACCGATTTCAGTTCTGTTGACGGCAAATGGAAGCTACAACATTCCCATAGAACGCTATTGATTTTTTTTCATTCGGACATTTCGTTACGAAGATATGAACGAAACAGTACTTGAAGGCCTATTATAATAGTAATCAAACAGTTTAGTCTCCGATTACATACTGAGCTATTTGTGTACCGATTTTAGTTTTGTTGGTGTCAAATCAAAGCTATGATATTTCCAAATAACTGGTCAAAATTTCATTATGATTGGATAATTCTTCATGGAGATATGACCAAAACAATACCTGAGAGCACATAATTGTGAGATGACAATATACTCGTTGCAGTGCAAAACCGAACAAGACCAATCACACCAATCGATGCCGCTTGCATTCTATTGTGTCGTATCTGGAGCGTTGTATAGCACATACAGCGGACTAGCCACACTATGCTACTGTATAGAATTAGAGCAGCATCGATTGGCTCGAGTGGCTGGTTTTCAACTGCAACGAGTATATTCGAAAATTACACAAAGTCTCCATTTACTATTTTCAACGAATATGTACTTATTTAAGCATCTTGAATCCATATCGATAATCAAAATTGAAGCTCAGGATTGAAGCTTTGTTAACGCCAAATTAAAGTTATAAAATTTCCAAATAAGTGTTCAAAATTTCATTATGTTAACTTCCCTTTTTACCCTTCTTACATCAATAGAAGGGTATTAAGATCGCTTGAACACTCGACTTTTTATCCGAGGCCCACAGGGCCGAGTGTCATATACCATTCGACTCAGCTCGACGAACTGAGCACATGTCTGTGTGTATGTATGTATGTGTGTGTGTGTGTGTGTGTGTGTGTGTGTGTATGTGTGTGTGTGTATGTGTGTGTGTGTATGTGTGTGTGTGCGTTACAAATAATGTCACATCGGTTTCTCAGCCATCTGTGAACCGATTTCAGTTCTGTTGACGGCAAATGGAAGCTACAACATTCCCATAGAACGCTATTGATTTTTTATTCATTCGGACATTTCGTTACGAAGATATGAACGAAACAGTACTTGAAGGCCTATTATAATAGTAATCAAACAGTTTAGTCTCCGATTACATACTGAGCTATTTGTGTACCGATTTTAGTTTTGTTGGTGTCAAATCAAAGCTATGATATTTCCAAATAACTGGTCAAAATTTCATTATGGTTGGATAATTCTTCATGGAGATATGACCAAAACAATACCTGAGAGCACATAATTGTGAGATGACAATATACTCGTTGCAGTGCAAAACCGAACAAGACCAATCACACCAATCGATGCCGCTTGCATTCTATTGTGTCGTATCTGGAGCGTTGTATAGCACATACAGCGGACTAGCCACACTATGCTACTGTATAGAATTAGAGCAGCATCGATTGGCTCGAGTGGCTGGTTTTCAACTGCAACGAGTATATTCGAAAATTACACAAAGTCTCCATTTACTATTTTCAACGAATATGTACTTATTTAAGATTATTTAGATTTAGATATTTCCAAATAACTGGTCAGAATTTCATTATGATTGGATAATTCTTCATGGAGATATGACCAAAACAATACCTGAGAGCACATAATTGTGAGATGACAATATACTCGTTGCAGTGCAAAACCGAACAAGACCAATCACACCAATCGATGCCGCTTGCATTCTATTGTGTCGTATCTGGAGCGTTGTATAGCACATACAGCGGACTAGCCACACTATGCTACTGTATAGAATTAGAGCAGCATCGATTGGCTCGAGTGGCTGGTTTTCAACTGCAACGAGTATATTCGAAAATTACACAAAGTCTCCATTTACTATTTTCAACGAATATGTACTTATTAAGCATCTTGAATCCATATCGATAATCAAAATTGAAGCTCAGGATTGAAGCTTTGTTAACGCCAAATTAAAGTTATAAAATTTCCAAATAAGTGTTCAAAATTTCATTATGTTAACTTCCCTTTTTACCCTTCTTACATCAATAGAAGGGTATTAAGATCGCTTGAAAACTCGACTTTTTATCCGAGGCCCACAGGGCCGAGTGTCATATACCATTCGACTCAGCTCGACGAACTGAGCACATGTCTGTGTGTATGTATGTGTGTGTGTGTGTTGTGTGTGTGTGTATGTGTGTGTGTATGTGTGTGTGTGCGTTACAAATAATGTCACATCGGTTTCTCAGCCATCTGTGAACCGATTTCAGTTCTGTTGACGGCAAATGGAAGCTACAACATTCTCATAGAACGCTATTGATTTTTTATTCATTCTGACATTTCGTTACGAAGATATGAACGAAACAGTACTTGAAGGCCTATTATAATAGTAATCAAACAGTTTAGTCTCCGATTACATACTGAGCTATTTGTGTACCGATTTTAGTTTTGTTGGTGCCAAATCGAAGCTATGATATTTCCAAATAACTGGTCAAAATTTCATTATGATTGGATAATTCTTCATGGAGATATGACCAAAACAATACCTGAGAGCACATAATTGTGAGATGATATACTCGTTGCAGTGCAAAACCGAACAAGACCAATCACACCAATCGATGCCGCTTGCATTCTATTGTGTCGTATCTGGAGCGTTGTATAGCACATACAGCGGATTAGCCACACTATGCTACTGTATAGAATTAGAGCAGCATCGATTGGCTCGAGTGGCTGGTTTTCAACTGCAACGAGTATATTCGAAAATTACACAAAGTCTCCATTTACTATTTTCAACGAATATGTACTTATTAAGCATCTTGAATCCATATCGATAATCAAAATTGAAGCTCAGGATTGAAGCTTTGTTAACGCCAAATTAAAGTTATAAAATTTCCAAATAAGTGTTCAAAATTTCATTATGTTAACTTCCCTTTTTACCCTTCTTACATCAATAGAAGGGTATTAAGATCGCTTGAAAACTCGACTTTTTATCCGAGGCCCACAGGGCCGAGTGTCATATACCATTCGACTCAGCTCGACGAACTGAGCACATGTCTGTGTGTATGTATGTGTGTGTGTGTGTGTGTGTGTGTGTGTGTGTGTGTGTGTGTGTGTGTGTGTGTGTGTGTGTGTATGTGTGTGTGTGCGTTACAAATAATGTCACATCGGTTTCTCAGCCATCTGTGAACCGATTTCAGTTCTGTTGACGGCAAATGGAAGCTACAACATTCTCATAGAACGCTATTGATTTTTTATTCATTCGGACATTTCGTTACGAAGATATGAACGAAACAGTACTTAAAGGCCTATTATAATAGTAATCAAACAGTTTAGTCTCCGATTACATACTGAGCTATTTGTGTACCGATTTTAGTTTTGTTGGTGCCAAATCAAAGCTATGATATTTCCAAATAACTGGTCAAAATTTCATTATGATTGGATAATTCTTCATGGAGATGTGACCAAAACAATACCTGAGAGCACATAATTGTGAGATGAAAATATACTCGTTGCAGTGCAAAACCGAACAAGACCAATCACACCAATCGATGCCGCTTGCATTCTATTGTGTCGTATCTGGAGCGTTGTATAGCACATACAGCGGACTAGCCACACTATGCTACTGTATAGAATTAGAGCAGCATCGATTGGCTCGAGTGGCTGGTTTTCAACTGCAACGAGTATATTCGAAAATTACACAAAGTCTCCATTTACTATTTTCAACGAATATGTACTTATTAAGCATCTTGAATCCATATCGATAATCAAAATTTACGCTTAGGATTGTCTTATAATGCATTCTATGGACTAATTGTATGAAATTTCTAATATTTATGTAATTTCCCCTTTTATATAAATATCATAAGCAGATCATTAAAGATTAATAATGGTAATATTTTAATCACATCTATGAACAATACGTCCAGGATTGACAAATAGTTCATTCTAAAAACTGAATGTATGACATATCGAATATTCTTAGATCTTCCTGAAATTTCTGATGAAAATGTGTATCCAGTACAATATTGGCCACATTTGAGTTCGTAATTCTGATGAAGTGTAAGAAGGGTTCAGTCTCACCATCGGTGGATTAATGCGGGTTTTTATGTTGCATCTTGTTGTATTAAAATGATTCTAACCTGCAAACGCCTCATAACGGATATGGTCACAGTTTGGAATATCGCTATGAAATAATATTATGTATCGTTTAAAGCTAGTTTCGTTCAATTGGTATTCCCCACACATTGAAAATTATATCCTTGAAAATTACATCAAAAAACGCAGTAAGCGTTAAAGTAATGCGTTCAGTGTTTACTGATTTTTTTTATACTGCAGATTTTGTTTACCGTATGTTTAAATTCAATTAGATTCAACCAGCTTTGATTATTTAACGTTTATTTTTTAATATGATGAAAATATATATTCCTGACAAGAACCTTGCCCATGAAAACGTAGGTAAGTAATGGGTTAAAATAATTTGAACAAACTTCAATTAAAATATTTATCAATATGCTATATTTTTTTATTTCCACTTGAATGTGGATAGTAGCAGTTCTAAGCAGGGAGGAATAGTGGATTGGTCTGTGACTCTTAGAGACGTTGGAGTTTCCGATCATGTTTGTTTTTTGGTAAGTATTTTCACGTACATCATAAAATACATTAAGCATGCATAATTGCATGTTCATATTATTTGTTTTTGCTCCAGCGTTTCTCGCAATCACCGATGCGGATTCGGGTGATACCGTTACCAAAAACTAAATGGGTATACGCAGAAGGAATATATATGTTAGCAGAAACGGATTTTCTTCAATGATTATTAATAATATGTATACATATCGTGTATTGTATTGTCAAGTAAGAAAAATTATCAAATACCCTTCCAACTAAAGTAAGATAAGAGATACGGTGCATCTTTCTTTAATATCATTCTACCATTCACATACAGTGACCTATATTCCATTTATCTAAAACAAGGATTACAACTGAACCGTATCACATACTGTCTAGCAAAAAAATGTACTGCACTCAGCAAAATAATCTTAAGAATTTCATAAGGTTCAACTTATTAACGATGCTTTTGAATTTCATAAGGTTGACTTATGAACGGATTTTATTTCACACGACGATGTTCTTGTACTCCTTTAAGCATTCCTGTTTACAAGTGTTGATATATACTAGTGGGCAAGTCACTGGACCTACAACCCCCACTTTCAAGGTTTGAATCCCGGTTGCTGAATATTTTTATTTTTGCAACATCATTATATTTCATAAGGTAAAGTTATGAAACTCATACCAAAGTCTTATAGCAAATAATCATAATGCAATCTTATGAATATCGACAGTTTGTTTCGCTAAGTGTGGAAAATGCCCTTTTTTATACGGATACTTAGCCGCCCATTACTCATATGGTCATATGGCCAATCACAATATAACATATTGTGTATACCTTATGTGGTGAGGTTAGCTTATCTTAAGCACAGAGGACATGGAGGCTCGAACAAACAAAATTGAAAAACACATAAAAAATCAAACCGAATCGACGTCGACATTGCAACTCACCATCTAAAAGCGACGCAAGCGCACAGTGGCATTTTTCGACGACGCAAGTGCTAATTCTTCACGGGGTAATGGAGACATTGCAAGTTTTTTCAAAATAAACAGTACAAAGTTATCGCAACATAGTGAGTACAGCTATAACGTCTGTTATCTGTGTCTTAAGTATGAACAACAATCAAAATTGTAAGGTTATTGTTATTTATTATCAAAAATGATCTGTGATATAATCCCATTATGGTTTCAGATTATGGGGGTTAGTTACTCAATAAAAGGGGGGTTATGGCTTTCCCAATATGGGTTTGGGATAGAAAAAGAAATTTCTTTCGAACACGATACCGACCGTTAAGATAACCAAGATGCACAGAATAAATGAAATAAATTTCGACCGCAACAGAGAATAGACATTGATGTACATATACCTTTTCTTGAAAAACGTGTGTAAAAGTTAATATGGGCAGCCAGTATAAGATGCAAGAGCAGAGAAAAACAAACGAAACTTTTCAGGATATGTGCTAGGGATTTTATTGATAAACAATCATATGACAGTTATCGCACAACTGCAGCGCCGCCTATCAGGAGCATAACGACATACGTTTGAAATGTCGATTTAAAGTTTTACACAAGTAGCAGACCGAAGATGAACCTGTTCTCTGTGCTTGTAATATGTAATAAAAAATCGACAAAATCATTATTTGGCTGCACTTGGGTGATTTTGATCCACCTGGAAAACCGTACTTTTGTCTAATAACCCAATTTTGAGTAAAATGAATTTTCTAGCACTACACGGTTAGATAACTTTACCCAATAATGTGTATTCTTTTATTGTTGATTTTATTCCCACCAATTCACCGATTTTCTCTCAAATGTGCCTCTACTGGTAAAAGTTCAAATTACCGAGGGTTCAGGGTTATCTCATTTTTTTTATTAAATTGCTTTTATTGACTTATTCAAATGTAATTTTTGTTGAGCGTGCATTGTTGATACTGCTCCACATCAGCACACCCCTTGGTGTGCGCAATGGTAGAATCCATCTACCCGAAAGCAGAATACAGCTCGGCCGGCCCTAGCGACGGCGAGTGTTTACCGTTATTTTTCGCCATTCTACTGTTTCGTTTTCATCGCGTCCAAACGTGTATTTTTCTCGAGCTTAAATAAAGGTTGTTAATCGCAGTTTTCTCGCGTGTTATTATCTTCACATTCTCTATCCCGATTCCCGTACGCTGTTCCTCTGCTGCTGTTTATTTACCTGCGCCATCAGGTTATGGGCCCAGGTTTGGAACGGGACAGAAAGTGCGAAAAGTGTTCCGGCCAAGAGAGTCGAAGTGGTTGCGTCAGCCAAGTGTTTTTTCCGCTCCATGTGAACTGTTTGTGGTTGGAGCGAGGTTAACTGCGAAAAGAACTAAGAAAAAGTGCTTTGAAAGTGGACGCTAAAAGAAAACAAACAATGAGTGATGCCAAGTTCTTAATCCCAAAATTGAATGGGACAAATTGGCAAACGTGGTGTGTGCGAGTGGAAATGCTGCTTTGTCGGGAAGACTTGTGGCGTGTCATCGAGGACGAGCCCCCGGAGGAGGACGAAGTGGATGACGGTGAATTCACCGAGTGGAAAGCCGCCGATCGGAAGGCGCGAGCCACGTTGGTGCTTTTGTTGGAGGACAGCCAGCTGCCGCTGGTGAAAGGAAAAACCACCGCAAAAGGAGTATTCAACGCGCTCCGAAGCTACCACCAGAAAACATCCCGATCCGTGCGTGTAAGTTTGCTCAAAAAGCTTTGCTCGACCAATCTTCCGGAGAACGGTGACCTTGAGCAGCATTTGATGTCGATTGACGAAACGCTTGATCGCCTCACCGCTGCTGGAACGGACCTGGATAAGGACACGCAAATATGCATGCTGCTCCGCAGTTTGCCCCCGTCGTTTGACAGCATCGTCTCTGCGCTGGATTCACGGTCGGATGACGACATCTCCCTGGACGTAGTGAAAGCGAAGCTGATGGATGAATACCATCGTCGGCTCGAGCGAGGGGATGTCAAGGTAAAATCGGAGAAAGCGATGCGGTCAACGGAGAGTATGTCGAACAGCGGGAAGGAGACTCGAGTGTGCCACCACTGCAAGAAACCCGGTCATCTCCGCCGGAACTGCAGGAAGCTGCTTGCCTCCAGATCAGGAGGTGAAGGAAATTCGAAGAGTGTGCCGAAAAACGAAGGGGCCAAAGCCGCCCACGGTGACAGTCGCAGCGTAGCTTTCGTTGTCGGTGCAAAATGTTCATCATGGGTCATCGATAGCGGGGCAAGTGCCCATATGACCAGTGACAAGTCGTTCTTTGAAGAGCTGCGAGAATTTCCCGGCGGCTGGATCACAGTGGCCGATGGCAAGAAAGTTCAAATACACGGTGAGGGGAGCGGAATGCTGATTGGTGTTAACGCTAATAACGAAAAGGTCCGGATCACCATGGTGGACGTGAAATACGTACCAGGGCTGTCCACCAGCCTGATATCCGTCAGCAAGCTAGCGCAGAAGCAGTTGACGGTAATGTTCGACGATACGAGTTGCCGAGTGATTGATGCTACTGGTGATGTCGTTGTCATGGGTGGTCGATGTGGCAGTTTGTACTACCTGCAGTGCGGTGAGTCGTCGTTGAAGGTAAACGAGACACATCATTTGGTGAACTGCCAACATCAGTGGCATCGTCGATTGGGCCACCGCGATTGGGCGGCCATCGAGCGCCTCAACAGAGAGGATCTGGCAAGCGGCGTAAAGGTTAGTGACTGCAACTTAAAATTAGTATGCGAGTGTTGCTTGGAGGGCAAATCCGCCC
The DNA here is from genome assembly GCA_034211315.2 of Aedes japonicus. Lineage (NCBI taxonomy): Eukaryota > Metazoa > Arthropoda > Insecta > Diptera > Culicidae > Aedes > Aedes japonicus. The sequence continues at coordinate 10,671 of JASCZW010002003.1, forward strand.
GTGCTCCGTTTCCTCCGGTAATCGACCGGAAGTCATCTGCCACGTTGGACATCGTGCACACAGACTTGTGTGGGCCGATGAAGCACACGACGCCGAGCGGCAATCGGTACGTGATGCATATCGTGGACGATTACAGCAGATTCACTGTCACGTATCTGCTGCGAAACAAGAGCGAAGCTGCGAACAATTTAAAGGGTTATGTTCGCTGGACCGCGAATATTTTTGGCCGTAAGCCGAAGGTTATTCGTTCGGACGGTGGCGGCGAATTCGACAACGGAGAACTTCGCTGGTTTTACAAAGAGAATGGTATCACACCTCAATTCACCACACCGTATTCGCCCCAGCAGAATGGAGTTGCCGGACGGAAGAATCGTTCTATTACCGAAATGGCCACGTGCATGCTGCTGGACGCCGGACTCGACAAGCGTTATTGGGGTGAATCTGTGTTGACAGCGACATACCTGCAGAATCGATTACCCTCCAGGTCTGTACCCAAGACTCCGCACGAGCTATGGTGGGGACGCAAGCCGGACTTAAGTCATCTGAAGGTGTTTGGTTCTCACGCCTACGTACATGTTCCGAATGTTAAGCGCAGCAAGATAGATGGAAAAGCTACAAAGCTAGTGTTCGTAGGGTATTCGCTCGAACACAAGGGCTACCGTTTCTTAGACCCTGAAACAGACTTGATCACCATAAGCCGGGACGCCAAGTTCCTGGAGCTCGGTAATGGTTCATCTTCCGTCGAAATACCGATTGTTGGGTCGGATCTCAGCAAGCGACAGGCAGCGGATAGCAAGAAACAGCAGGTACCCTTCGAGGAGGAGGAGGTTGAGGAGCGTCTGGAGCCTGAAAATTCGAGCGCCAACGATTCTTTTGAGTCTGCGAATCAGGAGAACGGCACTGCTGAGGACGTCCGACGATCCAGTCGGGCAACGCGTGGGAAGGTTCCGCGACGCTTTGATGATTTCGTACTGGACTACGACGTTGGGATGGCTGCTTGCACCATGGAAGAACCGTCAACTTTCCATGAAGCTGTGGAGAGCCCGCATTGGCAACAGGCAATGAACGACGAAATGGAATCGCACAAGCAGTGCGGAACCTGGGATCTCGTCCAGCTACCGCCTGGCAGGAAAATTGTGGGTTCGAAGTGGGTGTATCGCCTGAAGAGGAACGAGCATGGCGAGGTTGTAAAGCACAAGGCTAGAATTGTGGCCCAGGGGTTCTCCCAACGCCCTGGCATCGACTTTGAGCAAACGTTTGCGCCGGTTACGTGCCATGCCACTCTGCGTATTTTTCTGACTGTAGCGGCCAACAGAGGGATGAACGTCCAGCATTTTGATGTCAAAACGGCTTATCTCTATGGTTCGCTGGAAGAGGAAGTGTACATGAGACAGCCATTTGGGTACGAAACAAAGGGAAATGAAGAGATGGTGTGTAGGCTGAGACGCAGTATATACGGCCTGTGGCAGTCGGCAAGGTGCTGGCACCCAAAGCTAAACGAGATCCTGACGAAATACGGATTCAAGGCTGCGGAATCGGATTTTTGCCTCTACATCAAGCAAACGACAACAACTACTGTTTACCTGTTGGTCTATGTTGATGACCTGCTCATCGGATCGACGGACAAGGATGAGATCGACAAGGTTTTCCAATGTTTGCAGCAGGAGTTCCAGATGACTCGCTTAGGCCAAGTGCGTCAATTTCTCGGCCTGGAAATAGATCGCGTCGGCGATCTCCGATGGACGTTGGCTACCTAAAGGTTGAGGATACAAGTAAACCTTTGGAAGATGTGACAAGATACCGGAGCCTGGTAGGAGCGCTTCTATACTTGGGTGTTGTGGCTCGACCAGACATCGTAGCGAGTACAGCGATTTTGGGGCGGAAGTTCTGTTCGCCCACCGAAGCTGACTGGACCGCAACGAGGCGACTGTTGCGCTATCTGAAGGGAACTCGCGACTATGTAGTACCGTTAGGAGGAGATCCAAGGCAAGACTTGATCGGCTACTCCGATTCCGACTGGGCTGGAGATTTGGGGACAAGAAGATCGACTTCGGGATTCGTATTCCTGTTCGCCGGAGGAGTCATTTCTTGGGCCAGCAGAAGACAATCCAGCGTTACACTTTCGACCATGGAGGCCGAATCCGTGGCGCTTAGCGAGGCCTGCCAAGAGGCCATCTGGCTGAGGCAGCTGCTTCGAGAGTTCGGTGAGAGGCAAATGAGACCCACAACGATAATGGAAGACAACCAATCCTGTTTGACCTTCGTGCAGAGTGAGAGGCAGAGTCGTCGATCTAAGCATATCGACACGAAGCAACGGTTCGTGTACGAGCTATGCATTGCGAAGGAGATAGCCGTGCAGTATTGTCCGACAGAAGATATGCTGGCGGACGTGTTCACAAAACCATTGGGTCCGCTGAAACATAAGAGGTGTTGTGAACTGTTGCGATTCGAAGACTGTCAGTGAAGCAGTTCCACATTGAGGAGGAGTGTTGAGCGTGCACTGTTGATACTGCTCCACATCAGCACACCCCTTGGTGTGCGCAATGGTAGAATCCATCTACCCGAAAGCAGAATACAGCTCGGCCGGCCCTAGCGACGGCGAGTGTTTACCGTTATTTTTCGCCATTCTACTGTTTCGTTTTCATCGCGTCCAAACGTGTATTTTTCTCGAGCTTAAATAAAGGTTGTTAATCGCAGTTTTCTCGCGTGTTATTATTTTCACATTCTCTATCCCGATTCCCGTACGCTGTTCCTCTGCTGCTGTTTATTTACCTGCGCCATCAATTTTCTCATATAACCTACACGCAGAAAAAAAATACCGTCATTACAAACATGTCCCAGGTAATAATTTATTTCATTTATTCTGTGAATCTTGGTTATCTTAACTGTCGGTATTGTGTTCGGAAGAAATTTCTTTTTCTATCCCAAACCCCCCGCATAATCACAAACCATTACTGCACTATTTAACTTATTGTTGAGGATCGCATCCATTATTGTTACGTCATTTACATTTATAGTTGACAACTATAAACTAACAATCTCCACTATTGTTTCAACAATATATCAGATGGTATAAGCTAGGGGTTCGAAACTCATCCATTCATAGTGGATAAGTTTGATTTATCCATGATTCTTTTCATTTTTCACAATAACTCTCATTAATCTTATATTGGAAAATTAATTTCTGCTACTTTCGATTGCTCTCGATATCATCCGATTCGATCGGATTTCATCCGATGAGGGCGTTAGAGTCACGATTTTGATCAATTTTACTTGATCGTGTACGTTCACTATGACAGCTACGAAAACAAACAGATTAAATCACAACATTGTATTAGGTCCTATGTAACATTTGTGTCAATTCGAGAAAAATAGGATTGAAAATATTGATTTGTTTTTTAAATCCTAATTGTAAATTAATCATGTAATCTTTAATTTTTGCATGGTTTTCAACGTAAGCCGTCGTCAGGATCACAAACAAATAGTTGGTTTTGAAGTTTACTATGATTCTAGTTGTGTAATTGATACATTTGTTACTTAGGACCTATTGCATTTACATTTGTAGATTGGACCTGTGAGATTGGTCTTCTGTCAAGTTAGAATGTACATTGGACTTTTTTGATTGCGATAAGGACTAATAAAAAAATGTTCACATTAGCTTCCTTCTAGCTTTATTTTTGTACTCTTGTACCGCCTCATCTTTGCAATTAGCAAAAATTCAAATAAAAAGTAGTGTATTATATTTGAGAACCCCACCAACTGGCTACATATTTATTCAATCGGATTATTGTATCAGGTGCACTTATTACTTCAAATACTTGTTCCTAAACGTGAATGGCAAGGGTTAGTGTACAAACTGTATGAACTTATGGTTATTTTAGACCCACAATGAAACAAGCTTACCGTGCAGCACCGTGCAATAACGGACCAACTCATCTAATTTTGTAATTCTTGTGCCTGCTACAACGCAACAAAGCTCACAATAGAAAATAAGATGCATCGGTCCTTTATTGATTGAGGTTTGTGCCGAGTTGTGCGATTTTCGATTGAATAAATATATAGCCGATGTTGGGGTTTTCAAATATGATGGGCTACTGTTTGCTAAATGCAAGAATTAGGGGGTTCGAGAGTTCAACAATATAGCTAATACAGAATTAATGGGAACATTATTTTACTAGAGCATACCACAATCACAATAGTCCAATGTACATTCTAACTTGGCAAAAGACTAATCTAACAGGTCCAATCTACAAATGCAAACGCAATAGGTCCTAAGTAACAAATGTATCAATTACACGCCTAGAATCACCCTAAACACCAAAGGCAACATTTTTTTCATAATCCTGACGACGTTTAACGTTGAAAATCTTACAAAAATTAAAGATTACACAAGTGAGTTGCAATTACGATTTGAATAAAGAATATTACAATTTTCGATACTATTTTTTCGATTTGAGACAAATGTAGCTTGAAGTAGTTAAATATTATCTATCCAAACGAAGAACTTTTTGCTTGTTTTCATTCTTCGAACAATCAGAACGCGCGTTTTAAGAAGAAAACATGTAGGTCCTATGTACATCTGTCAAAATTTTAGACAAACATTGTACATTGGGCAAGCGATGACAAAAGTCCAATGTACAGAGCTGTGTGATATCAGACGGCAGGTACATTGGACGTTTTGTTATTGCTCGTATTTTAAATTTTTTTTAATCTTAGAGCGTAATTTCAAAATGATTCATAGAAAAGTAATGGATTTCTGTCCGAATCGATATTCAACTCGATTTTGTTTATATTGTTACTTAGGACCTTTTGCAATGTTTGGCTTGATTTGTTGGTTGATTCTACCAACGATTATGGTTTGTTTCAAACAAAATTTAGTATGATTTAAATTGAATTGCTGTTTGAAACAATCAAACGAAAACACATTCACCTACATTTTTCCTGTAATTTGAAGAATAATTCTCGTTGCAGTTCAAAACCGGAAAAGGCCAGGAGCCCACTGATGGGTGGAGGTTTGACATCTGCTAGCATGCCAAAACACCTTGTCGAAGTTCGCATTACTTAACAAGATTGTGACTCGATAGTTTGGACTGGTATGTAATACCACACCTCTGCCACATCGCTGCGTTTTTCCTTTTTTGTGATGGGCCAAGCTGACAGCCAATGTTGCCAATGGACAATCTAAACAAAATATACCTAAATAAGTTAATAGCACAATAATCGATGAAACTTTGCAAAAATCGACTAGATCGAATATCGGATGAAATCGTGAAAAATCGTCGATTATCTTTCATAGCGATGACCTAAAAACTGGTCGATTGGAAAGAGATGCGAATCGCTTATTACGATTTCGTTTGATAAAATCCGATAATTTGGTTGAATCGGATTTTTTTAGAATTTTTTAAATTTTATCCGGTTGAACAAGACTTTTTGATTAAACATCATTTCTTATCTAAATCTGAGATAATCCGGAAGAGTCGCGTCCCTAGGGTAAAAGGCCAAATATCAATATGCTGTTAGGTTAGAGTACCACAAAAAAATGGCAATTTTCACGAACAAAATTTTAGCTGTACTCTATGTCAAAAAGTTAGTATATAATCCAGACCGAGTGCAGACAATAATAAACCTTTCAATGACAATATGGCAAACAATAACAATGTAGAGGTCGTATGGTGAAAATGAGATTAAACTATTCGATAACAATAACATAAAATGTGATAATATATCTTATATTCGAAATACAGTTTCGACTATATAGCAAATTGTTTTTTGTTATGCGGGCCATGTTAAATTCCGTTTACTGTAACGGAAAAGTAAATAATCCTAAAGAAATTTTTGCAGCAGTATCAACCTGAAAAGAACGAAAAATCAAATTGAAATTTTTTGGTTTGCAGGCAAACTAATGGGAGCTGTCACTTTTACTTTCGGAAAAATATTCCGATCGATCATTCCGAAGATGACATTGCCTTCCATGCAGATCAATTGTCAAAATTCCACTTGGAAATATTAAACAAAACTTGCTCAAGGTTTCCCTACTGAAATCGAGCAAATAACCTTCCAATAAATGTGACGATTGGCTCATGTGGCGACCGTCGAAACATTGCCTTGGCCTCACGTACTGAAGACGGAAGTACACGCTCAAATTGATCTACTCGATGAATGTATTGTTGAAATTGACATGCCTTGAATTTGATTCAAAAACCGTTACTTTTGTTTGAAACATGCTTTCTATTTATTTTAAATATTTATTAAATTGAACATCGATATTTTTAATTTAAATGGACGAAATTTTTATCCGTGTATATTTTTTGACACCGCGAATAATTTAAAAAATCAAAAACGAAAAACGTGGTGCAGTGTGAACTGACCTCCAGAATTGGCCGGATGTAGGATCAAGATCGGGCGAGTATCAGGCAGCACTTTTTTTTATGTACATTCTATTCCTCATACACGCTAAGACAAGAAAACGGAAAATTCGGTAAAAAATACCGAAAATCACACAAAAGTGCACATAGTAAAATTATCGGTAAACATGGATTACCGAAATTTCGGTATTGCTGGAAAACCGGAAAAAACATTAATAATTACTTATTTTTGTACGGTATTTTTTACCGAAACTGCTAGCAGCTCAATGAGAGAATTTTTAACCAAATTTAGGTAAAATATAACGATAAAATCTGTAAATCCATTTTAATGAAACATTAAGTAAAATCAAACGTTTTGTTTCGGTAAATTATACCGATACTTTAGGTTTTGCTACCAAAACCTAATTTTCGGTAAAATGAAAACCGTATTTTCGGTAATCTTATCCTAGCGTGTAGGGTATTATAGGGGTATGTAGATTATAACATTGTTCGATATAATAATAAATAAAACAATATTCCGGCATTTAATTTATTTTTTAATTTTGACAAGCGAAGCTATTGAAAAAAAAAAACAATTTCAAAAAATAATGATTGCAAGACAACACCATCCTATTTCACCATGAAACACGCTACAAAAAACAGACTACCTAAACCAACGAACCAACCATTGATTTCTAGCATAAATATGTCATAATGGGAGCCCCCGTTACTAAAAATTAAATGCTGTTACTTTGTATAAATGTCAGTTTGTGAAACTGCATGTCAGTTTGTGAGAATAAAAATGATAAGATTTTTCTTGTTTGAAAATCGAGAAAAAATAGTTGAGATTCATAAAAAATATTTTTGTGCTATAGGAAGAACGTCCATCACCGATACGGATGGAAAAAAAACCATGTTTTTTTCTAAATTTAAACCCCCCTTTTATTGAGTAACTAACCCCCATAATCTGAAACCATAATGGGATTATATCACAGATAATTTTTGATAATAAATAACAATAACCTTACAATTTTGATTGTTGTTCATACTTAAGACACAGATAACAGACGTTATAGCTGTACTCACTATGTTGCGATAACTTTGTACTGTTTATTTTGAAAAAACTTGCAATGTCTCCATTACCCCGTGAAGAATTAGCACTTGCGTCGTCGAAAAATGCCACTGTGCGCTTGCGTCGCTTTTAGATGGTGAGTTGCAATGTCGACGTCGATTCGGTTTGATTTTTTATGTGTTTTTCAATTTTGTTTGTTCGAGCCTCCATGTCCTCTGTGCTTAAGATAAGCTAACCTCACCACATAAGGTATACACAATATGTTATATTGTGATTGGCCATATGACCATATGAGTAATGGGCGGCTAAGTATCCGTATAAAAAAGGGCATTTTCCACACTTAGCGAAACAAACTGTCGATATTCATAAGATTGCATTATGATTATTTGCTATAAGACTTTGGTATGAGTTTCATAACTTTACCTTATGAAATATAATGATGTTGCAAAAATAAAAATATTCAGCAACCGGGATTCAAACCTTGAAAGTGGGGGTTGTAGGTCCAGTGACTTGCCCACTAGTATATATCAACACTTGTAAACAGGAATGCTTAAAGGCGTACAAGAACATCGTCGTGTGAAACAAAATCCGTTCATAAGTCAACCTTATGAAATTCAAAAGCATCGTTAATAAGTTGAACCTTATGAAATTCTTAAGATTATTTTGCTGAGTGCAGTACATTTTTTTGCTAGACAGTATGTGATACGGTTCAGTTGTAATCCTTGTTTTAGATAAATGGAATATAGGTCACTGTATGTGAATGGTAGAATGATATTAAAGAAAGATGCACCGTATCTCTTATCTTACTTTAGTTGGAAGGGTATTTGATAATTTTTCTTACTTGACAATACAATACCCGATATGTATACATATTATTAATAATCATTGAAGAAAATCCGTTTCTGCTAACATATATATTCCTTCTGCGTATACCCATTTAGTTTTTGGTAACGGTATCACCCAAATCCGCATCGGTGATTGCGAGAAACGCTGGAGCAAAAACAAATAATATGAACATGCAATTATGCATGCTTAATGTATTTTATGATGTACGTGAAAATACTTACCAATAAACAGACATGATCGGAAACTCCAACGTCTCTAAGAATCACAGACCAATCCACTATTCCTCCCTGCTTAGAACTGCTACTATCCACATTCAAGTGGAAATAAAAAAATATAGCATATTGATAAATATTTTAATTGAAGTTTGTTCAAATTATTTTAACCCATTACTTACCTACGTTTTCATGTGCAAGATTCTTGTCAGGAATATATATTTTCATCATATTAAAAAATAAACGTTAAATAATCAAAGCTGGTTGAATCTAATTGAATTTAAACTTACGGTAAACAAAATCTGCAGTATAAAAAAAATCAGTAAACACTGAACGCATTACTTTAACGCTAACTGCGTTTTTTGATGTAATTTTCAAGGATATAATTTTCAATGTGTGGGGAATACCAATTGAACAAAACTAGCTTTAAACGATACATAATATTATTTCATAGCGATATTCCGAACTGTGACCATATCCGTTATGAGGCGTTTGCAGGTTAGAATCATTTTAATACAACAAGATGCAACATAAAAAATTGTAAGGAAGCAATATACTGTGGAACTATTGCATATAGTAGCGTAGATTAAAAATGCTGCAAAATATCAGCATATAATAATATTTTTAAACGACGGCAATGTAAATAGTAACAATAATGCTTATTTCCTATGAAAAGTAATAACAATACATTAGATCGTTTTCAATTATGCGAGAATGTTCACACGCATAATGAAAAACAGCATGCTATATAGTCAGAATTATTATAACGATGTAAGATGTAACATCACAATGTCCGTTAAGGTTAACTTAAAATTTTCAGTTGATTCAACTATAACAACTCAACATTAACACTGAATGTCAATATATAACATGCTGTCCGTATCCATAAAGCGTTCCTTATTTCCTGCATTATATGTCAACAATTTAACATAAAATCGAGCAAAAATTGTGCACGCCTAAAAGGTCGATTATTTAAGGTGACATAACTTAACAACCCATTCAGCATATTGTTATCTGTCCAATAACCGTACGACAAACTGTTATAACTGTATATGAGATTGTTTGTTTACTGTTGTCAACCTTAGGGGTAAGCGTCGCAACAGTAATAGATACTGTTGTCGATCGCAAGGTAAAATATCCATGTACGGTTCGTAATTATGCGTGTACTCTTTTAAAGAAATGAACTATTTTACTATTTGAGGGTTATTTTTTATCTAAACGCTACGTCAGATCAAACCAGATTTTTATGCTGTTCCTCTCACTCTACTGCCAATCACATCATGAAAACCTGTGCTTACTCAATTTTGAGTAATAATATTTTTGCATTAATCCGGGTCGATTTTGCAACAGTGTGAGTAAAATAGCATAAAAATCTGGATAGTTCTGGAGTACCGTGTGTAGTTTTCCACTTGAAATTGTTTTTTTTTATCGTGCAGCGTAATGGTAAAATGGTGCATATGTATGTATTTTATTATCAGCGTGCATACCGGGCAGTTTCCCTCGCTTTTTTTACGAGTTAAATTTTTTAAGCGAAAGTCGTGTTTTCCACGTTGGTGAGCAATTATATATTAAATTGTTTGGGAAAATGTCTCCTGTGACTCGTCGTAGCTTTATTGTGTTAGAGCGAAGTCGGAAAGCCAAGATGCAGTTCTTGAAAAAACGGGTAAGACAATGGATTTCTTGATTTGTTTCTTTTTCTTCTATAATCTGCACGATTGCGTCATTTTTCAGAAGCTGGCAGGCGGAGTCGGTAACGGAACAATTCGAAGATCCGAAATAGGAATCTTTAGTCGGTAGTCAGGTGTTCCCAAAAAGTGTGAAACCCAACCGAAAAGGAGAAATACCGAAGGTGAGTCCCGTAAAATTAGTAAAAGTCTAAGAATGCTTGCTCAGACATTTTCCCGACAAGAGAAACATTCCGTGGAATTTTTTTTTTTTTTTCTATTTACCACGATCGCTTCCCGCATTTTTTTAAAATTTGTTTCGTCTTGTTGCTGTAGGCATCGATGAGTGATGAGCGATCTTCGGGACTTAAAAGATCCGGGCCGGCATTGGTTTCTGAGCCGGTGAAAAGCAAGCATCGGAAGGGTGAGAACGTTCAAAGCAGGATACGGAAACAGGCAGTACTTCCGTTGAAGCTGGATAAAATAGTTGGTGACGTCAAGCTGCGGAAACGGACTGATCGAATTCCTCCGCCTATGGATGGCTTTAGGCTGAACTCCATCCAAGATACCGTAGTGACAACAATCACAGAGGTGAGAAGTTTTTTTTTAAATATTTTAAAGTAAGTCTTTTTCTGTTCATGATGAGAGATGATGTTTAAACTATTGATTTAGTTGAAAAGCACAAAATATGTTTTCAATATTCGACTGGCTTAGTAAACGCTATCAAAATTTTCATAAGTAATATTATCTTGTTCGTTTTGAACATTATTTATAGGAAATTCCACAACAAGTGCCTTTTTATTACTGGGTGTTACATATCTTTGTCTGGGGAATTGCTATTTCTCAGTTGGATTTTTTTATTCAATTGGTAAAAAGATACACTTTAACCATTTCCATTGCCTTCTCCTAATAATCTTGAGGAAGATTGTTCTTATTTAGCGTTCATGTAGTAGTTAAAAAGGGCTGGCATAATTTCAATAATAATTCATAGTTTTATTCGTATTATTCTTATAAGACCTGGTAATAATTGAAAATAAGGGTAATCTTATAGTGAAATTGTTTTCAACAATATGGCATACTGGGTGCGCGATGGTAGTGTGAAGTGAATTTGTATTTCTGCGTGAGTTTGTGTAAGTGTGCGTATGTGTGTCTGCTGGCATGAGTTAGTCTCTGTGTGTAAATTACTGTTTGTAAGTTACTGCGTTTAACTGTGGGTATTTGTGTGAATGTGTCTGATTATGAGATGAGAGCCCATGAGCGTTTGATTGTGTCAATGTGCGTATGTGTGTCTGTTGGCATGGTGTGTGTGTGTGTGTGTGTTTGTGTCCGGGGTGCCGTGTGCGTGTTTGGGTGTTTCCTTGTTACAAAACCCGTTTCCTTGTTACACAATCGAAACCCCCCACGGGACTGCCCTATGGTTACGCGCGCATGTGTGTGTGTGTGTGTATGTGTGTGTGTTTGTGTGTGTATGTGTATGTTTACGGAAAAATGGGTTCCTCTCGGTTTTGCTGACGGTTTTTTCATGTTCTTGGTCAGTCATTCATCCATGTTCTTGGGCTTACAATATATTACGTTAACTTCATTTTATATCTAGATAATAATATTAAAACTCATATTACTGATAATGTTTCTAAGGAAACTTGTAATTGATGTGTGTGGAAGTACTCATTGCTCAAGATGTAAGATAGCGAATAAACGAAGCAACTCCAATAGGTCGATAAACTAGCTCAGTCTATGTTTGCGTCGAATTCCTCAGCGGAAACTGGTGAACCAAACGAAGCACGAAAACGATCGGGATCTTTGAATGAGCATCCGTCATGCTCTTCTCTCAACGAAAGAGAAAGGAACGAAGTTGCTCCATTCGTCTTTGTTAAAATAGAGGGACAATCTATGGTAAACGACATAAAAGGAACCGCCGAAGCAGAGGAACGTCCAATTCCAGATGAGGCAAGCGGGAGTACTGCTATCTCTAGTGGCGATCAAAAGACAAAGGATGACAGAGAAGACATACCTTCTGTGGTAAGTAATATTTTCAGTATAAAGATACAAGATTACCGACTTAACCCTATCTTGGACCTACTGGTATAATTGTCTTGTATTACAGGAAATTAACTGGAAGTTTCTGAAAGCAATAACTTTTGCGAATGTGAAGAGTTTCGTTGAATCTTTGGAAAGCGGGTTCCGCTTCAAAACGCAAAATAGCAGCACTAAAGGGGTAATACGCTACTACAACTGCCGACGTATTAAGGTAAATGCCAAGGTACAGTGTAATAGAAAGGTTATGGTGTTTATTCCGAATACGGCAAACGACGAGTGCAGCGTTCACATCAAGGGACAGCACAACTGTAACAACATGGGCTCAGAGTCGAGGGCCAAAATGGCTTTGCAGCCAAATGACCATAGTACCATCAACGAGATGCTTCGCACTGGGATGCCGAAAAACGAGATTAAGAAACTTTTGATGGCCCGAAATAAGGATATATCAACCAACACACTGAATTACGCGGTAAAGAAGGCTTCCGTAGAGCTCTATGGCAATGGAACACTGTCGTTGGGTAAGTGTTTAATCATTATCATTATGTTTAAATGGTTTTTAGTTATTTCGCGCCTTTAGATGTATCAAAACATTTTGTTGACCCCACGGAAAAATCCACATCAAATCGATACCGAGAAAATGATACAATCTATCCGCGTAATAACGGATCCCAGTGTGTTGTAATTAATAAAAAAAAAATTCGAATACAAGATAGTTATGTCTTCGTAGGGTCTACTTCTGTGCAATTTGTCCTATACGAAATTGCAATAATATAACTTTTGAGCCATATATATTTTATTGGCTCATAACGTTCAACGTTACATTGTGCCTTAAATGTTATATGGATTTAAAGCAATACTTTGAAAAGAAATATTTTTATTTTCGAAAAAAATTGTAATATTGGTATTAACCTCAACACTTTTGGAAATCCTCTTCGGAACACGGTAAGTACAGACAAAAAGACATAACACTTAAGAATATTTCATAGTACTCACTATCAACAGATGTCGTTGGTGTTTGTGCGACGTTGACTTAGATGGGTAAATGTTCCATGTGTTATGTTTGTTTGCCAGTACAGTTAGAATTTAATTAAGCAAATCTTCAAAATACTACACATCACAATTTTCTTGGATAAATAATGTTCAAATTTCATTAACTTATGGTTACATAATTTGTTCACATAATTAATTAATTCCTAGACCTAAATTTTTGGTTCATTTAACTTTTCGATAGTGTTGCAATAATTCATAACAAATGGTGGAATTTAATATAGTTATTGTTGCTGCAAAGATAGTCACGCCCGCTATAATATCGCCAAGAAACCCACCAATCGGCGCCTATGTCAGTGGTCTAACAACTCTCAGCGCGCTAATAGCATAGTTCTCCTGCCGCATACAGAGTTGCCACAATGATATTAGGTCAGCTAAGATCAGTGGTAAATGGAAGTTTAAGCTATGACTATCGTGTTAGCATCACTATAATATATTCCAACGAAACAGTAGTTTGAAGTATTATTAAGATCTGCTTAGTTGCTTAAGTTAATTTACAGTCGTATCTTTTATTATGTTTGACTTGAAAATATGTGCCGTAGTTTATAACTATAACTTGATAAATTGAGAGTTAAGGAAAGAAGTTTCCAATAAGTGTTGCAAACTGTACAAATATTTTGCATCGAGCAAAGATCGTAACAATGAAGAAGTTATGTTACATCTTCCTCATGCCGTTAAGAGGCCAATTTTAGGTATTGAAGTATTGAGTATTCAGTATTGAAGATGCACCTAATTAATTCTTTAAAATACTACACATCACAGTTCACTCACAGATGAATAATATGTCCAAAGTTCTAGTTCCATGTACACAAGAATAAATATTAATGTTTTGTTAAATTAATGCGCATTGAATAATATTTAATAATAAAGGAAGCAAGAATTATGGACTTTTTATTTTATCCGTCTGGTTTTATCCTCGATAATGCTGCAAAGATAGTTGAGCTCGCTGTAATGTCACCGCGTGACTCGTCATCCACACGTTGGCGCCTATATCAGTGGTCTAACAACTCTCAGCGCGCTAATAGCATAGATCTCCTGCCGCCTACAGAGTTGCCACAATGATATTAGGTCAGCTAAAGTCAGTTATCTGACTAGTGGAGAACGGAAGCTTAAGCAACAACCATCGTGTATGCATTGATATGCTATATCTCAAAGAAACTGTGTTTTGAAGTATTATTTAGTGCTTAAGTCACTTAAGTCACTTTTTTTCAGACTCATGAACTAACACTTGCGTGTATCTTCAATTACTTTTGTGATATTCAACATGTAAAATAAAAGCCTGAAAACCTCATTGTTGATTTGCTGATCAACACAAACAATCACAAAACTACCATCAAATTTGAAATCTCCAAAGTAGCCACGCGGTACATCACACCCAGCGAATGGAAACCGGTTAGTTATTGTTAGATTTAAACTTTCATCTCCTGTTAGAAAAGTTACGACTTAAATTTCAGCACTGTACGAAAATTATTACTTCAGATTTGGGTTTTTGGAAACGGGAGTAGAATAAAATGTAGCGAATTTTGAAATTTTCCATGAGATTATTTGTATAATCACCTTAATATTATGCAAGGAATTTACCTACCTCTCCACATTTTTCAAATTCCGAGTTGTTACTACAATAAATTTATTTTCCCGACGTTTTTTTCTCCAAAATGTAGGTGAGCTAGAAGAATGGGCCAAATCATGCTCAGCAGTTCCGCCAAATCAGGAAACAGCTTTCGTAATCGGTCATGACATTGATCATGAGAATGGGCGTTTTCGTATGGTATACAGTAGTAAGAAACTATTGAGTCTGCTCATGTCATTCGACACTGTAGCCGCAGACTGCACTTTTAAAACCACACTGCAAGGATACTCATTGATGGTCATTTGTGTTATCGATAATATGCGGCATGCTCACCCAATTGCATTTGCTACCATAACTAGACAAGAAGAAGTTGATTATTGCTACGTATTTGCCACGATTGCGAATAATTGCAAACAGTTCGGAATAAAACTTGCAGTATCAACATTCATCTCTGATGGTGAGATCGCTTTAAAGAAAGCAGCTAAGGAAGTCTTCGGAGCAGAAGTTAATATAGTGAACTGCTTTTTTCATGTGATGCAGAATGTCCGCAAGCATCTGAAAAAGAACACTAAAGAGTTCACAAAAGAGTAGGCAAAACAACTGCAGAAAGATATAGGACGAATGCAGATCTCTCCATCGAAACACCACTTTGAGCTAGCATGCGATCTACTAAAAGTGAAGTATCTTGATTGTCCTGACTTTCTAACATTTTTCGAATACATGAATGATGAGCTCTTCCGGAATTGGTTTGAAGCATACAAACCCGGTTGTCCAGCAACGAACAATGCCCTAGAGGCCGTGAACAGAGCTATTAAAGAATGTCACCTTATGAAAGAGCGAATTCCATTCGGAGTTTTCAAAACTCGAATCCTAACGGTACTGCAGGGCTTTCCGATTTTGGGTGTCACTGAATAAATCACATGCTGCGTTTGCTTTGCGAACATACAGGCGTCATTTACTATACTGGCAAATGCGCTTCGCCGAAGAATACGGATCACGACACAAAAGGAGACGATAAAAATTTGGCTCAGCGGACAAAACGATTATGCATGAGTCGGAGCCCACTAGTTTCATGTGGTGTACAAAAACTGATCCGTTCACATTCTGTGTATGTTGCTGATTCTGAATACGATGGGTCACCGGCCGTTACAGTTGGCGAATATAACTCATGAGAAAAACAGTTTCGTGCAGATTATTGGAAATGTGTAACTTAATTTCTAAGCAGCACAGCAGTAAATGTTTTTTTTAATAAGTTCGTTTATTTGTTAGGCTCAGGCATGTGTAACACTTTGCGGAGTCGATATTCAATATTGTTATTAACCATGTTTTATTATTGATTTTAGTAAAAGTGGGGTGCCAATTACTCGAGGATAGCTCGAGGTTAATGGGTCATGCATCGTTTGGAATGGGCTAGGTAGGTAACTTATTTAACAGCAGTAAATATTTATATGAGACCATAAAAGATTTGTTTTGTTTGGGTTACGTGGATTCAAGGTGGGCGCTCAAAAATTCGAATTGATTAACTAGACGTTCGGCTTTCACAGCACTCCTGTCGACGAAGTTCAGTGATTCAGGTGCTATAGTTGGTTGGCGAGCCGAGCTGATACAAGATTGGGATGGACCGCAGTAGTAGCTCAGGCTTAAATAAAGGCACACGATGTAAGAACGATCCTATTTTTCGTAATTATTGCCCATCTGACGATATTTCGCTGTACAGTAATTTGGTTATTTGAATTATACTCTTTAATATTAAAATTTGGATTATTTAATAATGTTACATAGAACCGAATTTTTTTTTTGCCAATCCAACAACACCTGCATTAATTCTATGAAAGGATTCCATCTGGTAGTATTCGGTACCGGGGGATACTTTTACTAGTTTAGCTTTAATCCATCATTGAATTCCGTTCTGCTGTACACACTTAGTTTTTTATACTGAGGTCAGTAAATTTGTACTTGTATTTGTAGCTGAAAAAGTCAGTAAACTTTGAATCATCAGCACATGAAAAGTAAGGAAGATTATAAAAATGCTTTTACGATTCTCACAATTTCCGTAGTCGTTGTAAGAGCATCGCGTGTTCAATGTTTGTGGGATATTCAAATTGAAGGCCTCAATTCGAAAGAAAACTTTTTTCAAAATGCTGTGAAATGCGAGGAGCATGCAGAGCACTGTATGTACACGCTAAGATCAGTTTATCCAAATATAGGGGAAGAATACCCATAATCGCGTAAAGTGCACACACGCATTTATGGGTACGTTACTACCTCCCATATTTGAGTATTTTTTCCCATACAAATTTACTGAAATATGGGTATAGTCAAATTTACCCGTAAATGAGTATGGGCACTTTTTTACGATTATAGGTAAACTAAGCTTAGCGTGTAGAGCGTTGTTCTCAACATATGTTTGGAAGATTTAGAAGTACTAGTAAAATATTCCTAGAACTCAAAAGTACTCCTCAAATTCATGAGGAATTATATAATTCAAAAGTATTTCGCGATGATTCAAAACACTCAATAATATTTTAGAAGAATTTGCTATACTCAGACGTATTAAGTGTGTGTTCAAAGTATTCGATATTATTTGAAGATTATTTCAAGTACTTAAAAGTACCTAATCGTATTTTGATGACTATTGAGAGTAAAATTTACACGATATTGATGTTATTGGATGTGTTGATGAATTTAATGTAAAGTATGTAAAAATTTAAACAATAATTTGCATTCTATAAAATTTCGCTTGGTATGCATTGCAACAAAAATTTCATTTGGTAATCAGATATGTTATACACAGAAAAAAAATCAGAGCATATAAGATTGTTTTTCATTCCACACGAAGCAGCAACTTGCATAAAATAGTCCTATCAAAGACGCCCTTGTGCATACAACATTATCGACAATGTATGGGATTTCCCAGAAGTTTACATGATTCATAATGTTAATTTCTAGACAAAATCGTCAAAAGGTCGAAAGTAACAATTGTAAACAATGACTTAAAACGTAAATTTCCTGGAAATGTCACTTTGCTTACATCAACATCCACTACCGACGTGAAGGTAATAACCCCTTGTATCAGTTTCTGGGGCTATTTGGTTCGTAGGAGCAAGCAGATCACAAAAAAATACGCTAGAAGTCATTGTTTACAAATGTTACTTTCGACCTTTTGACTATTTTGTCTAGATTTGTAAGTTTTATGACGCTTCATTTATGTACATGAAATTGTACAGAAATTGACACAACTTTTTTGAGCTGTGTTGTTAAAAAAGTTAGTAAAAATTATTTTGACCCATTAAAACTGTTTTTGGTTTTCCACTATACCTATATGAAATATAGTGAAAACAAATTTAAGCACAATAGAAAGGCGAACTTGCCTGTATAAGACGATATTATTAATATCCGCAAATCCTTCTTAGCAACGTCTTCACAGAAGTTGTTGGAGCCTTTTCTATTGCCAGGCTGGCTATTGTTGTAATAGATTTTTATTTATATATTTTGAGATTTCATTAAGGGAGTCCGTCAGTTGAACCGCGTAAAAGTAAAGAAAACAAGTAACTAATAAATTCCACTGAATTACTGTTGATCATTTTCTCATCCAAATGGTAATTCAACTGTTGTATTTAACGTACTTAAGTCGATTCAAAATTAATATGGGATTTTACTGAATACGAAATAAAAAAGCATAAGCTTCTACGCTAAGATAAAATAAAAAATATCATCGAAATGTATCCTACAATAGCATTAACTTACTAAATTGCGTTATTCCCTATGATAATGGGACGTATTTATGGGCATTGGTGATACTTAAACTTGCAGCACATTATTCGTTAATGACTAAATGTTTGGCAGGCGTCTTTAGTATAGTATAGGCGTCTATAGTAAAATGGATACAAGCGAGCATGTATAGTATATATATATATGATACATAAATTCATCCAATTAGATTAATCAGTTTTGATCATTGTAGAATAGTAACATAATCACATCACAACAACTTTAGGAAATGCTGAAAAACCTCTCTTCTCCTTGACACGTATTTTATTATTTTGAATTGCTTGCCACACTTTTCGTAATCCCATGTTCGCTAAAAAACGTAACATAATTGGCTCCAATCCTACAGTAAATTCCAAAATCCCTCTAAAAAAAAACTAAAATATTTGACCATAAATTAATCTCAATATGCTGCATCGGTCGTAAATTGTGCCTCGTTCTTTGCTTGCTCCATTGTGTGCTCCGTTCCTCTCTCGGAAGAACAAAGGCACGCGCGATTCAAAGCTGTGTGTAATCACTGAAGCCGGTGCCCAGCGATCATCATCGATCAGTGTGTACAAGCAAGAAGTATGGATCATCGCTTCGAGTATTCAGACAGTGCAACAGCCACCGAATATTCATATTCGGTTACGGTTACTGAATCTGAACGAATTTGCGATGCTATGTTCACGAACGGGTGGCAGTCTGACACACTATTGTTCAGTAGTGTCATGAATGATTTCCAAGCCCTGCGGTACTGGAGAGCTATTCAACGCCTAACCGGGTGGTTAAATACACGAGGGATTACGGTTTAAATATCGAAAGAAAGGCATTCAATTGGCTCAATAACGATAAAAAATACCGCACAGTGAACGACTTTGACAAAGGATTAATTTACGTGTTTCTTCCAGGAGAAGAGAAAAAAGACGTTTCCGTACATGATATCGATGTTTTTCGCAATCCACGCTACACAAGTTTCGATGAATTCAGTAGAAACATCGGCAACGTCTATCGGGTTGATGTCACGGTAGCTGATTGGCGTGCATGGAATTGCACGTGTTACACATTTTACAAAGCTAACTGCTGTCATCACATTGTAGTAGTTGCAGTGTCCCGCGGTCGCTACAAACTGCGGCCTGAGGCGAATACCTCATCGCTCACCCAAAAACGGCCACCTGGTCGGCCCAAGAAAATTACCCAAGCGTTGAATATTGATTAGCTGGCCACGATCTAATTTACCAAGACCTAATTTTCATACTTAAATTATTTTTCATAATATTCAGCGTTCTGTATTTTTTGATTTTTTTCTATTTTTAACATGCTAGACATAAACATCGAACACCGATTTAATAAATAAATTGTCTAATTTTACAGAATAACCTTTCTTAATGTTTTCTTTTTGTGTTCATTGGAGACATAATCCGCCGCAATATACTTGCATGTACACATACACACTCATCTCCCACAATGGGTGGTAAAAGCCCTCCACGTGATTTTTATATGTGGTGCTTCTTGCTTACCAAATATTCTCGTTGCAGTTCAATACCGGAAAAATCACTCGCGCAAATCAATTTAACTGCTTTTCCATATGGCAGCAAATTGTCGCATCTAGTGCGCTGTGGAGAATATCAGATGCGCTGTACAACGCACTAGATGCGCCATGGGATGAAGAGTAAAATCGTTGGGTTATTCCGACGGGTTATCGAGACGATAATATTTTCTTGGCATAACAATATCGATGGGGCTTAACCACCCATCACTACGTTGTAAGAGACTCGTCTAATTTAAATCCTTGTGTAGTTCGCTAATATTTTCTCACATACGAGGTATGCAAAGTGTTATCCGTTCATTATCCATCGGAAATAAAATGCAATACTCTTGTTTACAAGAATGTTTCAAAGGAACTTCTATTTTATATTTGCAAAATTAATTGCTTTTGCATAGCAAAATTATTGCTAATTTCACATTTCTCAATGCTAATTAAGTTGGAAAAAAAAATATATATATCATTGCTTATTTGAAAAATTTCAGGTGAAGATTATTCATTTTTCAGGCCACATTTACGTATTTCTACTGCTGCCTATAATTTTTTTGTGTGTTGTTTTAGAGTATTTTTTTCTCAAATTTGTATGTTAGTATTACTCTTCTTTATCGGCAATCCCTTTCTAGCCGAGACACACTTTTACGGTTTATTGCATTTTTAAGCCACATCATAGATAATTTATTTATTTTAAACGCCTCCGAGTTCTTATTTCAATAGCATTTCCGGATACTTACATGTGGTAAAATATTATTGATCATTGCACATTGTTGATTATAAAGTGCTAATTTCATATTTTTCATGTGGAAAATATTAAATTTTCTGGGAACGAAATATTGTTTCAAGTGGCTAATAATCATTTTGAAAAAGCTGGTTTCTTGGTGTTTTCTGGAGATTATTTTTGTTTCTCGAATAATTATAATTATATTTTGGTAGGAAAAAAACTAATTTAACTGGCACGTTCTAATTTGTTTATGGGCAACTAAACACGTTGTTTTTAGACATCATCGACTTTTTACCCTTCTTACATCAATAGAAGGGTAATAAGATCGCTTGAAAACTCGACTTTTTATCCGAGGCCCACAGGGCCGAGTGTCATATACCATTCGACTCAGCTCGACGAACTGAGCACATGTCTGTGTGTATGTATGTGTGTGTGTGTGTATGTGTGTGTGTATGTGTGTGTGCGTTACAAATAATGTCACATCGGTTTCTCAGCCATCTGTGAACCGATTTCAGTTCTGTTGACGGCAAATGGAAGCTACAACATTCCCATAGAACGCTATCGATTTTTTTTTCATTCGGACATTTCGTTACGAAGATATGAACGAAACAGTACTTGAAGGCCTATTATAATAGTAATCAAACAGTTTAGTCTACGATTACATACTGAGTTATTTGTGTACCGATTTTAGTTTTGTTGGTGCCAAATCAAAGCTATGATATCTCCAAATAACTGGTCAATTATGATTAGATAATCCTTCATGGAGATATGACCAAAACAATACCTGAGAGCACATAATTGTGAGATGACAATATACTCGTTGCAGTGCAAAACCGAACAAGACCAATCACACCAATCGATGCCGCTTGCATTCTATTGTGTCGCATCTGGAGCGTTGTATAACACATACAGCGGACTAGCCACACTATGCGACTGTATAGAATTAGAGCAGCATCGATTGGCTCGAGTGGTCTGGTTTTGAACTGCAACGAGTATATTCGAAAATTAGTCTGCATTTACTATAACCAATTTTCAACGAATATGTACTTATTAAGCTTATTGAATCATTTTATGGACTGATTTTATAAAATTTCTAATATTTATGTAATTTTCCCTTTTATATAACTAATATAAACAGGTCATTAAAGACTATTAATGGTAATATATTAATCACATCGCTGAACAATACGCTCAGGATTGACAAATAGTTCATTTTATAAACTGAATGTATTGCATATTGAATATCTCTGAATTTTCTTGGAATTTCTGATGAAAATATGTATCCAGTACAATATTGCCCACATTTGAGTTCTGGTGAAGTGTAAGAAGGGTTCAGTCTCACCATCGGTGGATTAATGCGGGTTTTTATTTAAATATTTTGATTTTTTATTGCGATTTGTTTGGTTTCAATTGGAAAGATTTGAAAGATTTGAACACTTTTCTCGCATAGATAGCGCTAGAACTTAGTATTATGACGGAAAACTATCAGCTTATTATTGCGTTTATACTAATTGCCATTGTTTTATTTGAAACTTTTACCGGTCACTTTTGAATTTTTTAAAGTGAATTTTTTATTGCTATTTTAAGTTTTTCAAGTGCGAATTGTTAGTTTTTCGTTGGTGGGGTGTTCAATAATTTAGTGGCGATTTCACTTTTTTTTATTGCTATTTTTTTAATTTTTATTGATGTTTTAATACCCTGCCATTAACGTAGTAACCAGTCTCGTTCTACCATTAAATGTGACAGGAAGATGCACTGCTCCTCTTACTTCTAAAATCTCTCCTAAAAAGTTTGAAATTGAGCGGAGGGCATTTTTGAGGTAGTATTCCGAAACACCAGTACAGGGTGGGGACCAGTACATACAACGCTTTCCGCCTTTCCCCTCCGAGGTCTATAAGTCATAGACGACGAGTGGATGTTAGGTAAAGCAGAAGTCGTATGCCAAAAATAAACCCAAAAGGAGCGGGAATAGTTTCTCTCCCATGTAGGGGATTTGGGAGTACAAGTAGACAGTTCGTTAGAACTATTAAAAAAAAGCTATCGGTAGTATATGAGCACGATCAAGTGCACAGATTTTTGCCAGTCAAGGTGGTGTATTCGATCACGCCTTGACCTACCCCGTGGGGATGCTTGGCAAAAGTCTGTGTTTCCTGTTCCGGAATACTACCTCAAAAATGCCCTCCGCTCAATTTCAAACTACTTCTATTCAATTTTCACAGCCTGCCGTGAGCTAACGGAACTATCAATACCTTCTCTTCACAACTTTGTTCTAACAAAAAAAATGCTGTCTACTCCTAGAGCCTCATGGTGATGAGAAATTATTTCCTTCTCAAAAACAACATCATCACAGATCGTTACTCCGCGTATGGGAGAATACAAGGAAAGAACAGTATCAAGTGTATCTCTCTTTCTAAGACACGCCTGGTAGTGGTGAAATCTCCCCCTACAGTTGAAGCAAACATTGCCCTCTGGCACTCGGTATTCCGCTACTCGTTTTTCCAGGGTTCCATTACTACTGCCTTCCTGTGTTACTGATGGTGACTTTTAAGACTCCTGTTTTTGCTCTGGTTTCTTTTGAAACGTTCTTTCTTGACTCTTTCCACTATTGGTATTGTTTCCAAAGGATTTGGGTTTCCATTCTTTATCGCCTGCGGGTGCTGGTTTCTGATACGTCGTCCTAGAAACTTCATGTACCTGTGCGGATTTATGGCCTACCTCATTGTCCTTATTCCGGTACAGATACCAATTATTTATTTATTTATTTATTTATTTATTTCGTACTTGTAGCTTAAGGGTTGTCCCTTATCAAAATACTACAATCGGTGTTCAATGTTGCTCGTACCACTTCCATATCAAAAAAATCAGTGGGGTTGTCTACAAGACACGACCGGTTGACGTAGACTACGTTAAACCAAGTGATGCATCATAATGTCAGGGAAATTCTTTGTGGCTATTATTAGCGTTAAAAGGGTTTCAATTATTCGTGCCGGTCGCTTACCCTTATCGATAGAAGCAGTTTAAGTCACAATATGACGGGTGCGGCTCTTATAGAACATTAGACCAGCGTTTTGAAGCCAGTATGTAAGAAAATTCTATTGTACGCTCTAGAGATATTGTTTGGTGGCCCTGAAAAGGGCCGTTTGGTTTTATGAAGTCAGTATGTGGGAAAATTCTCTTGTACACTCTTTATAACTTTTTGGTGGCACTGAAAAGGGCCTTTCGGTTTAAATGATGACACGGTCACGGTTGCACGTTTTGCGATGGACTATTCATAAGGCCTAGAAGATAGTTGAGGATCTGTTAGGGAATATAAAATTATTAAATTAATGTTAGTTTTGCTCATTCTTATAATTATAATCGCTTAACATTACTAAATGTACATTCGTTTGTCATACTGTGCCTGGATGGCCTGCATCTCGGAATTCTCACCATCTCCGGAACCATCAACAATGTTTTGCATCGTTTGGGGGATTTCAGTAACGACAGGCAGCGAAGAAAATTCTATAATACGTACATACAAACATATATTTTGACTTATGCCTTGTCTCCTTTTCAACATTCACCATTTAAATGTCATACCATTCGGATCATTTGTATACAATCTGAGTTGTTGTATGCCTTTGCATAATTCAACTTCAAAGAATCAAAGATTTGCAATTTATGCAATTTTGGCAATTCTGGATTGCAAGGGTAATAATAAACATTGAAATACTCTAGAATTCAAATAACGATAAAATTCGTTATAAGAAAATATCCGACAGGTTTAGTGATTGTAATGAAAACATAATAATCAATTGCAACATTTCCAGATGTCTAAGCGTCTCTAAAAATGTTCAAAATTCAGAAAGTTTTATCAAACAGAAAATTACAAAAATTGCAGTTGTTATACGGTTATAAACCAGTATATAGGGTACATGTCCCTTGACTCAGTCGATTATGTAGCGCACAATTACAATTTTAACTATAACTCATTCAATAGTTTAGCTAGAAACGATATTCAACTAATTGTACCTTTGCTGACACATTCTTAACAAGGCGTTTGCTGTTCTGGACCATGAAACGTCAGCAGCTAACATTATTGAGTCGAAAACTTTCTATGGATATCATTAAGGATTCTTGTTCGAACCAATTTCAGTAAAGTTTATTTATTTCATCACTCCAGGCATTGATTTATATTATCGCTCCAAAGGACACACCGAGACCAGCAATCCCACAAGGACCCGGAAACCAAAAAACCGCACCCCCAGGTAGCAAAAGAACAACTGAGAAGAAAAATGGCTAACCAGCCGACGGTGAGACCAACAGAAGGAGATCCAGATCACCAATCTAACTTATTAATCTAACAACGATGCCTCTGACAAAACTCACCAAAGGAAACTCTACCGAAAATCACCAAACAACAACCATAAGCCAGTCTCCGAACCACTTCGCTGAGAAAATAATCTGTTATACCACACCAACAAACAAAAATATACAGTGCCCTCGGCCGGACAGTCGGGGCGCCATTGAACCGGAAGACATTGCCCAACCGGAATCTTTGGACCGACCCAGGCGTCCGGTTTCGGACACTACCTATAAAATACGAAGAAACACGCCAGGTATGTGGGGCCCCAGTGGTGCGAAAGTCTTGGCCTTATCGGAACTGCTGGACCACCCCCACAACCTGCCAATGAAGAATGAGAAGAAAACATCCGCAACAAACCCCGATAGCCTCGGCCCTGTCAACCGGACGTCATGGTCAACCGGAACGACGGACTCCCCGGGGTATCGGGGGGGGGGGGGGGGGAGCGAGAGGAAGCAAGAAAATAAGAAAGGATATCGGAAGAAAACTGAAAGAACAAAAACGAAAAAAAGGGACGGACAAGGGATCAAAAACCCATACCCCTAAGGACACCGATGGAATAGCTACGGAAACCAACACTAAAACGATAACCTGTGCAAACCCCCACAGCCTCGGGCATGTCGACCGGACGTTACGCTCAACCGGAACGACGGGCTCCCCGGGGCATCGGGGGGGCGCGTTAGGAAACAAAAAAACCAAAAAGAAACTGGAAGGAAACCGACGGAAATAATTTGGAAGAAAGGGACGGACAAGGGCGTAAAAACCCATACCCCTGAGGATACTGAGGAAACAAAAACGGAAATCAACACCAGATCGATAAGTCGCACAAACCCTGATAGCCTGGGCCCTGCCGACCGGACGTCATACGCAACCGGAACGGCAGACACCCCTGGGCGTCGGGAGGAAGCGATAGGAAATACGCAAATACAGGAAGTTTTTTACCAAGCGAAATTGACGGACAACCCACGGCAGTTGGTGGAAGTTGCCACCCTGAAACCAATTTTAACAACGTCTAGAAACACCCTAGAAACCAACAGTAGCCCCTATAAGCATGCCAGCACACCCGTTAGGAGGTCCGCACGAATTCAAGCGAGAAATGCCATTCCGGTCACGGCTTGTTCAAACGCTCAGCTATACGACGAATGGAGAGCTGGAATCGGGGACACTGCCCCACCAATTGCCAGCTCATCTGTCGCCAACCGATCTATTACCGGGTTTCAACCAATTCCACCTGCTACGCAACCAATAAGCCCACAGTCAACTAACCCCAGCTTTACCCTTAGGCAAAGTGATTCTCCTGATCATAAGCATGCTAGCACACCCGTTAGGAGATCCGCACGAATCCAAGCGAGAAATAATATTCCGGTTTCAGCTCGTTCAAATGCTCAGCTATATGACGAGTGGAGAGCCAGAAAAGGGGACGCTACTCCACCAATTGCCAGCTCATCCGTATCCAACCTGTTTATTAAAGGATTACCTTCAGCTCCACCTGCTATGCAACCCAGGAGCACCCAGTCAGCTACCTCTAGCCTTACCCTAAGGCAAAGTAACTACTCTGATTCTTCTACATCCATCTCTTCGATCAATACGTCGACCAACTGGAACCAAGCAACTAGGAAATTAGTAGGCCCTCGACCGCTGCCCCTGAACAACACTTTCTGTATACAGTGGAACATCAACGGGTTTTGGAACAACTACAGTGACCTCGAAATTCTTATCCGGGATTATAACCCTGATATCCTCGCGCTGCAAGAAATTCACAAGGCCAACGCCAATGACCTCAACCGATCGCTCGGCGGAAAGTATCGATGGATCGTCAAAACGATGCCCAACTTCTACCATTCAATTGCCATCGGTATAAGACAGCCACTCCACTTCACCGACGTCAAAATTTCAACCGATCTCGCAGCAATCGCTATCAAGATCGAATACCCTGTTGTCGCTACCATATTAAACCTGTATATTCCACACAACAAAGTTACCAACTACCGAAACCATCTCATCGAAGTACTCAATTGCACACAGGGACAGATTGTTGCCCTTGGCGACTTCAACGGGCATCACTACGCATGGGGATGCAAGAGTTGTAACCGCCGAGGATCTGACACGTTGGATGCCACGCAGGAGAAGGATTTGATTCTGTTGAACGACGGATCTTCCACATACACCAGTGGACCGAGGGAATCAGCCATTGACTTGTCCTTTGTGAGCCGAGGTCTAATCCACCGGCTCCTGTGGCGTGCACTGGGCGACCCGATGGGGAGCGACCACCACCCAATTATTATCCAGTCCGATGACAGACCGGCATCTGTATCCAGACGTCCGAGATGGAAATACGAGGAAGCGGATTGGACCGCCTTCCAATCCATGCTAGCTGACACTCCGTCCAACCAAACAAGGAGCACCGACGGGCACTCCCTTCAGAAATTCTCCAGGGATATATTCAACGCCGCCCTAGCAACGATCCCCCGTACTAGTTCCAAATCGGGAAAGAGAGCCCTCCGTTGGTGGAGTAACGAAACCAAAGCTGCAGTCAAGAGACGTAGAAAACTTCTCCGGAGTACCAAACGGCTCCCAGAAGGGCACCCGGATAAGGAAAACCTAATCAACCAATATAAAAAGGAACGCAATGTATGCAGACGAACGATAAGAGCCGCCAAAGCAGCCAGTTGGGAAGAATTTATCAATGGCATCAACAGCGACCAAACCACAACCGAATTATGGAGCCGAGTAAATGCGTTGGCAGGCAAACGCAGATCCAACGGCATAGCATTATCCACCGACTCCGGAACTACCACCGATCCTATTGCTGTCGCAAATGAGCTAGGGGAATACTTCTACTCCTTATCGGCTATTGACAAATACCCGACACAGTTTAAACGATTAAACTCAGTCTCTGTTGGCTCTATCCAAAATATGAATATACCTACGGATACAATGAACGGAGATATTAACAAACCACTTCAACTACATGAACTTGAGTTTGCTCTAGCTAACGCGAAAGGAAAATCAGCCGGGACGGATGAGATTGGCTACCCCATCCTCCAACACCTGGATATCAGCGGGAAGATCTCCTAACTCAACCTTTTCAACTCAATCTGGTCAAATAATCGTTTTCCGGACGAGTGGCGGCACAGCCTGGTCGTTCCAATCAAGAAACCTGACAAACGTGGCAACAAACCCGAAGACTTCCGGCCGATATCACTTACGTGCTGTATGGGTAAAATCATGGAGAAAATTGTGAATCGTCGGTTGATACAACAGCTGATCCAAAGGAACCTTCTCGACCCACGACAACATGTCTTCCGACCTGGAGCTGGAACTAATACGTACCTTTGTACCCTGGGACAAGCGCTGTTCGAGGCAAGGACGGATAACCTGCACGTCGAGGTCGTCGCACTGGATCTCGCCAAAGCCTACAATAGGGCGTGGATGCCAGCTGTCATCAAGCAACTAGCTGATTGGGGCTTTGGTGGTCACCTACTTCACTACGTGCAGGGATTCTTGAGCCTTCGAACCTTTCAGGTAACCGTTGGAAACGCTAGATCTGAGATATTCGACGAAGAGACCGGAGTACCGCAGGGTTCCGTTCTCGCAGTAACCTTATTCCTATTGAGCATGAACAGTATATTCGGAGCACTCCCTGCCGGAATTCGGATCTTCGTTTATGCGGACGACATTGTTATCATGACTTCCGGGAAAACTGTTAAGGCCCTTCGGCGTAAAACTATCCAGGCGGTAAAAAAAGTAAGCGATTGGGCAAACAAAACTGGATTTCAGCTCTCAGCATCCAAGTGCAAATACGCCCACCTTTGCGCGGGCAACCACGTTATAAGCAACCTGCCCATACTCGCAAACGGAGAAGCCATTCCGAGATGCAGATCGATCAGGATCCTCGGTGTCACTTTCGACCGACACCTGAATTTCGGAGATCACTTCGATACAGTCAAGGAGAATTGCAAAAGCCGTATTCGATTACTAAAAACAATGGCCAATAAACATGCAAAAACCAACCGGATAACCAGATTAAAAATTGACAATGCTATCATCAATTCTCGTCTAACATACGGCATCGAGGCCACCGCGTTGGAAACAAACTGTCTTATAAAAAAAACTTTCGCCCGTTTACCAAAACGCAATCAGGATAGCAGCAGGCCTGCTGCCATCTACTCCCGGAATCGCTGCCTGCGTCGAAAGTGGAGTTCTGCCATTCAACATTTTCATCACCCGAAGCATCGCCCATAGAGCGAATGGATTCCTTAGCCGCACATCCGGACGGGATGACAATATTTATCTACTTGCTGAAGCCAACCGCCTATTCTCCGAAGCAACCGAACGTCGCATCCCTCCGGTCAGTCGTCTTGTGTGGTGTGGATCTAGGGCATGGAATGCACACAAAATCCGCACCGACCCGACCATCAAAAACAGATTCAAAGCAGGAGCTAAACCCAAAATAGTCGTGCCAGCAGTAGCAGAACATATTCAACACAAATACGCCAACTATACCGTCCGGTATTCGGACGGATCCGTGGCACGTAGCGGAGTGGGTATAGGTATTTCCGGTCCCGATGTCACCACGAACTTTCGTCTACCCAGTCAGTGTAACATCTTCTCGGCGGAGGCTGCTGCGGCTTTCTATGCATCGTACGTTCCATCCACCAAACCCATTCTGGTCGTGACCGACTCAGCCAGTGTGGTAGCAGCTCTGGGAAGCGAAACGTCGACACACCCATGGATCCAGAAGATCCAAGCAGCATCCCCATCCAACACCACCTTCATCTGGGTTCCCGGACATTGCGAAATACCGGGTAACGTCGCAGCTGACCACCTTGCAGCTTCCGGCAGATTCACGGAGAACCTGTCAACTGAAACTCCCGGCGATGACATCAAAAAATGGGTGACTAAAACACTCCAACTGGCATGGCGAAACCAATGGTGGGACACTAGCTGCAACACAAATGGGAATCTGTTCATCCGGAAAATTAAAGGCGACATCGGTCGGTGGGACGACCCACCCGTGCACCAATACCAAAAAATAATGGCCCGACTACGAACAGGACACACGCGGTTTAGCCACAACTACGCTGGCACCGGGAATTTTCGGATCCAGTGCCCCATTTGCACGGTCCACCACTCCGTGGAACATGTGCTCTGCCAATGTCCAGAATACCATGGCCCTCGCACATTATTCGGCATACCAGGGAGCATTCGGGAGGCTCTCAACGAAGATCCGTCCCACGTTGCGGCTGTCATCGGGTTCTTGAAGGAGTCTGGCCTATACCGAAAAGTCTAATCCCAACTGATGGTTCCTAGCACTCACCCCCGAAAGGGGGCAAACGGAGCACCGAGCGCATAAATGAACACCCAAAACTACCCCAACACCACTGAGGTTCCCTCCTCTTCGCAGAGGAACAAGAACCCCGGACGATCACCGAGTCAAGAGGCTCTCCCTTTGGGACACCACCACTGGACAGAGAGGCCTCGACAAACTCAAAAACATCAACACAGTAACCGCTTCAAAATTAGGACCATCTAAAAACTTACCGGAACAACCGAACGATCCATCGAACCACCCAAATCCGTCCTTCTACTAACTGCCGTCCCCGCAGCGACAACGTTTTCGGCACCAGAGAAACTAAAATAAAATAAAAATATGGGTTAGGGTTAGAATAATCTACTTACCACGTGGACTAGGGTTAAACAACCTAAAATCCGGATCATGGGGGACCACTCAGGAGCCCCCCACCCAACTTAACGGGGGTAATGCTTCGCCGGGGATTTTGCATCCCGGATACCGGCCCAGGGTGTTTTTCACCGGCAGACAACAGC
The DNA here is from genome assembly GCA_034211315.2 of Aedes japonicus. Lineage (NCBI taxonomy): Eukaryota > Metazoa > Arthropoda > Insecta > Diptera > Culicidae > Aedes > Aedes japonicus. The sequence continues at coordinate 41,645 of JASCZW010002003.1, forward strand.
ATGCGCATCGCCCGTTGTTGCCCACAAAATGTAAAATCACATTCCAAACAGCACCCGCTACCGTATCCGGAATCGAATTATTACACTGCTGCATCGACGACCAATACACCGGAAAACTGCTACCCTGCCGCACTAATCCTCTGATCGGCCCGTCCACCGCTACACGTGCTACCTACCAACCTACTACTGATTCACCAAAACCTCGAATTTTATCCCGGAACTGCACGATGACGCTCCAACAACCGATGACAACATACATCCTCAAACCGAACCAACCAACTACGGCCCCGAATGAACCAACTAGTTGACAGCAAACCGGAAGATGAAACACTTCTACACGAACTACTCCATATTCTCACCAGATCAACTCACTGCGCCGAACTGCCAATACCTGCCCACAGAGGGACAGCAACAAAATGCTACACGGATAAAACAAACAACTCAAAAATCGCATTCGGATCAACTCGATGCACAACACGACCACACAGACAGAACCGTTCCACCGAGCTGCAAACCCCCACCAACAGAGGGAAAATAGACACCTCTAAAAAGAACTACCCGAAATCACAAATGGAGACACCTATATACACCCAGTAATAACCAAATGCAACAATTAATTATACAAAGTTTCTGAGGTGGCCCAAAACCATCAACTACTTGGGACGGTCCCGTCTGGACCTCCTTTTTACCTCTTTAAGTGGCGAACCAGCCCAGGAGGCTGAAAGCCACGATAATAAAGATAAAAAAAAAAAAAAAAAAATATTATCGCTCCTGGCATTCGGCTATATTCGGTATACTTTACGGAATATAAAGTTACTTTATAACATCTAAATGACTTTCTCATGTGATCAATCGGCCATTCCATTTCAAAACATTAAAATTCTCACTATATTCATTTAGTTATATAGGTGTTGGTATGAATAAGCCCTTCGAAAATAAACAACCGCTCACTCTTACTTTTCCATTGAAAACTTTTATATTCTACATTCAACTATGTGATTAATACATAAGGCCAAAGTTGGGAATATAAGGTTAAATGCGTTCCTAAAATATGGTCTACGGTTTTCTTGTGAAATTATTATTCATGTTTCTATGTGAATATCAGGTAAATTAGTGAATCCATTATAGCTAAAACGTTTAGGAAATCTAAATATATATATTAATATATTAGATCTCGCAGAAGAGGGAGAGTGAGTTTTATAAAATATCATTATTCTTAGCAATGTGTATGGAAGAAAAGGTTGGTTAATATATGATAAATTTTCATAAATATAAAATAAACACCTGAGAAAATAATCACGCATTAAAACATGTTAAGCCCATTAGTTGTATCGATATCATTTGTAGGTTCGTATGATGTAAAAGCACGCGGCGCATGTCATCACCAGAATACAATTAATACTATGTTGAAATTTATTAAGACAAGGAGCGCTAACATAGAGAGATATTCGATTGCTATGATGACATGCACTTTGTCAAATTGATTTAAATTTAATAGATATCAATTTCCTCCCTCGAGTTGAAGGACCTTCTCCAGCGTCCCAACTAGTTGTTGGCAACGCATTACCTCTTGCTGCTTTCAATTTTGTCCTATAACTACGAGCTCGCTCGGCATCGGTGCATGGTCGTTTCGGAGGATTTCCCTTATGTTCGCTCTTTAAGCGCTTCCTGAATCTGAGTGTTCTGGATCAAATCGGTTAGGCATTCTCACTTTCACTATGTTTCTCAAAAAGTTTTCCTTCCTAGAGGTAGGTCTCTATCCAACGCAAATCGTGAACATGATAGAACAACTCTTTACAACGACACAACGGTGTCCGTTATAGGGAATTTGTGTGGTTTAAGGTATGCGACGAAGGGAAAACAAGTTTTGCTAATACCACTGGCTGCCAATCGACAATTTGAAATGAAAATCTCAATCAAACAAACTCTCAAGCTGAGAATATTAAATTGAAAGTAGCAAAGATGGATTTGTATCTGGTAGGATTTTTCGGTGAAAATAAATCAAAGCAACCGGCAGGCTTTGATTTATGATCATTGATTTTATGGATCCGCGGCATAGCCCACTGTTGCCTAGTAACGATTTGGCAAAATCCAATATGACTGTCAATCGACCGAAACGTAAGATAAACTCTTATTCAAATTACTCTCATATATTAGAAATTGAATTGATTTATTGATTCATCGTGGGTTGCGCCAACCAGCTAGGAAAAATGTCCACCGTCGGAAAATTGCCATGCTCGCCTTCCATGGAGGCTCTCCCGCAAACAGTAGCGTTTTTGTAGTCGTGACGAACAAATCGGCACTAGATTAAATGACGCACAAACCGAACGAAATATTAATTAAATTCTTATATAAACAACTCTTTGAACTGGATTGGTTGTCCTCAAAAGGACAGTTTATCAATTTAAGGATTGCGCCAACCAGCTGGGTAAAATTTTTACCGAGGGCTCACCCTCCAACGAGCACCGACTAAATCTAAAATTAGTTCTTTAATAAACTCTTTTATTTAAATTTATTGTCCTCAAAAGGACAGATTATTGTCACCTACTGCTGCTCGCCCCCAAGAACGCTTTCCTCCCAACAGCAGCGTTTTCGAAGTCGCGGCGAAACAATCGCCACGATGAGGTAAGATGGCGGCTTGCACATACCTACGCGACCACCAGCTGCCTCTGCGACCAGCTCCGCTGCCGGACAAATGAAGCAGCTGCCTCTGCGACCAGCTACCTGCGACCAGCTACCAACGACTAGCTCCGCACAGCTTCAATGCTGCCAAACGACTGAGGCAAAATTTTCCAAAGTGTGCGTTTGCCGTTCTCAGCTGCATGCGAGATGTCCATGGAGAGACGAATGACATGACTGGTTAAAGTCTCTCTCTAACACAAAGAAGAAGAAGATGATGCAAGACGTTCCTTGCTTCGATTTGAAATCTGTGATAGGAAATTTGGTAAATTTACTCTGCAAAATGACATTATAAGACATCACCTTATATTTGCGTTATTTTCAATAGTTTACTATTGTTTGAGAATAATGTTTGACAATTGAACTGGAGCGCGGTAAAATTTCCGACCGATTGAAGAAGAAATTATGTATCGTGGATTCGCGTACAAAACGTACGGTTTTTCGTGACGGTCGCAAAATTTTAGATTTTCATTTGACACCCTACCCTTGGCGTAAGACGTAGTCTACGTCAAAAGAAAACTTTATGAAAAAAAACAAAAAAAAAACTTAATTAAAAATCAGTGGGGTTGTGTACAAGACACGACCGGTCGACGCAGACTACGTTAAACCAAGTGGTGCATTATAATGTCAGGGAAATTCTGTGTGGCTATTATTAGCGTTAAAAAGGTTTCAATTATTCGCGGCCGGTCGCTAACCCTTACCGATAGAAGCAGTTTGTCATAATATGACGTGTGTGGCTCTTATGGGACCTTAGACCAGCGTTTTGAAGCCAGTATGTAAGAAAATTCTATTGTACGCTCTTGAGATATTATTTGGTGGCCCTGAAAAGGGCCTTTTGGTTTAAATGATGACACGGTCACGGTTGCACGTTTTACGATGGACTATATTTAAGGACTAGAAGATAGTTGAGGATCTTTTAGGGAAAATACAATTATTAAATCAATGATAGTTTTAGTCATTCTTATAATCATAACCGCTTGACATTAATTAATGTTTATTCGTATGTCATACTGTGCCTGAATGGCCAGCATCTCGGAATTCTCACCATCGGCGGAACCATCAACAATGTTTTGCATCGTTTGGGGGATTTCAGTAACGACAGGCTGCGGAGGAAATTCTATAATACGAACATACAAACATATATTTTAACTGATGCCTTGTCTCCTTTTCAACAGTCACCATTTAAATGCCATACCATTCGGATCATTTGTATACAATCTGAGTTGTAGTATGCCTTTGCATAATTCAACTTCAAAGAATCAAAAATTTGCAATTTATGCAATTTTAGCAATTCTGGATTTCAAGGGTAATAATAAACATTGAAATACTCTAGAATTCAAATTACGATAAAATTCGTTATCAGAAAATATCCGACAGGTTTAGTGATTGTTATGAAAACACAATAATCAATTGCAACATTTTCAGATGTCTTAGCGTCTCATAAAATGTTCAAAGTTCAGGAAGTTTTATCAAAAAGAAAATAACAAAAATTATCTTGCAGTTGTTATAAGGTTATATACAAGTATAAAGAGTACATGTCCTTTGACTCAATCGATTATGTAGCGCACGATTACAGTTTTAACTATAACTCACACAATAATTTAGCTAGAAACGATATTCAACTAATTATACCTTTGCAAAGACATGCTTAACAAGGCGTTTGCTGTACTGGACCATGAAAAGTCACCAACAAACATTATTGAATCGAAAACTTTCGATGGATATGGATATCATTAAGGATACTTATTCGGAAGAATTTTAGTAAAGTTTATTTATTTCATCGCTCCGGGCATTCGACAATATTCGGTATACTATACGGAATAAAAAACTTCTTGATATCATCTAAATGACTTTCTCATGTGATCAATCGGCCATTCCATTTCAAAACATTAAAATTCCCACTATATTCATTTAGTTATAAAGGTGTTGGTATGAATAAGCCCTTCGAAAAATACACAACCGCTCACTCTTACTTTTCCATTGAAAACTTTTATATTCTACATTTTACTATGTGATGAATACATAAGGCCAAAGTTGGGAATATAAGGTTAAATGCGTTCCTAAAATATGGTTTATGGTTTTTTGTGAAATTATTATTCATGTTTCTATGTGAATATCAGGTAAATTAGTGAATCTATTATGGCAAAAACTTTCAGGAAATCGAAATATATATAAATATATTAGATCTCGCAGAAGAAAGAGAGTGAGTTTTATAAAACATCATTATTCTTTGCAATGAGTATGGGAAAAAAGGTTGGTTAATATATGATAAATTCTTATGAATATAAAATAAACACCCGATAAAATAATCACACATTAAAACATGTTCAGCGCATTAGTTGTATCGATATCATGTGAAGGTTCATATGCAGTAAAAGCATGCTGCGCATGTCATCACCAGAATACAATCAATAATATGTTGAAATGTAATAAGACAGGGAGCCCAATGATGACATGCAATTTGTAAAGTCGAACCTTCTAAAGCGTCCCAACTAGTTGTTGGCAACGCATTACCTCTTGCTGCTTTCAATTTCGCCCGATAACTACGAGCTCGCTCGGCATCGGTGCATGGTCGTTTCGGAGGATTTCCCGTGTGTTCGCTCTTTAAGCGCTTCCTGAATCTGCGCAAGCGTTCTGGATCTAATCGGTCAGGCATTCTCACCTTCACTATGTTATTCAAAACGTTGTTCTTCCTAGAGGTAGGACTCTATGCGACGCGAATCGTTAACATAACAGAACAACTGTTTATAACACACTACTAATTGGAATTTACAGAGAATGTTGGTTCGAAATATCATGTTCGACATCGAAAATGGTGTCCTTGATAAGGAATTTGTGTGGTTTAAGGAATGCGACGAAGGGAAAACAAGTTTTGCCAATACCACTGGCTGCCAATCGACAATTTGAAACGTAAATCCCAATCAAATAAACTCTCAAGCTGAGAATATTAAATTGACAGTAGCAAAGATGGATTTGTATCTGGTAGCATTTATTGATTTATTGATTCATCGCGGGTTGCGCCAACCAGCCAAAATTTTCCCGACAGCTCGCCCTCCATGCAGGCGTTTTTGCAGTGGCGGCGAACGAATTGGCACCATATTAGGCGCACAAACCCAACGAAATAAAAGTTTAATTCTTTTATAAACAACTCTTTTGATTCAATTGGTTGTCCTCAAAAGGACAGATTATCAATTAATGGATAGCGCCAACCAGCTGGGTGAAATTTTTACCGACGGCACCGAACTTAATTTAAGATTACTTCATTCTTGAATAAACAACTCTTTTATTTGAATTTATTGTCCTCAAAAGGACAGATTATTTCCACCTACTGCTTACTGCTGCTCGCCCCAAGGACGCTTTCCCAAACAGCAGCGTTTTGAAGTCGCGGCGAAACAATCGCCACGAAGAGGTAATATGGCGGCATGCACAAAACCGACGCGATTGTGCGCCCTCATAATCCGCCATTTTGCCTCATCGCGACGATCGCTGCTTGGGAGAGCCTTGCTACTTACCACCACCAGCTGCCTCTGCACCAGCTTCGCTGCCGTACAAATGAAGGTTCACCAACTGCAGCAGTTTTACCACGTGCAGCGAAATCGCGGTGGAAAAATCGCCGCTGTGAGAATACATAGCAGCTTATGCGGAGCGCACAAACCAACGCGATAAAAAAGCAACGCGATTAAAAACGCATCGCGTTGGTTTGTGCGCTCCCATAAGCTGCCATGTAATCTCACAGCGGCGATTTTTCCACCGCGATCTGCTGCCGCGGTGGCAAAAATTGCTGCAGTTTGGTGGAGCCTTCATTTGTACGGCAGCGGAGCTGGTGCAGAGGCAGCTGATGGTCACGTAGCAGCTGGTGGTGGTAAGTAGCAAGGCTCTCCCAAACAGCGATCGTCGCGATGAGGCAAAATGGCGGATTATGAGGGCGCACAATCGCGTCGGTTTTGTGCATGCCGCCATATTACCTCTTCGTGGCGATTGTTTCGCCGCGACTTCGAAAACGCTGCAGTTTAGTGGAGCCTTGAAGCAGCTCCCTGCGACCGGCTCCCAGCGACCAGCTCCCTGCGACCAGCTCCCTGCGCTCCCTCCGCACAGCTTCAATGCTGCCAAATGACTGAGGCAAAATTTTCCTTAGTGTTCGTTTTATGCCGTTCTCAGCTGCGTGCGAGACGTACATGGAAAGTCGAATGACATGATTGGTTAAAGTCCCTCTCTAACACAAAGAAGAAGAAGATGATGCAAGACGTTCCTTGCTTCGATTTGAAATCTGTGATAGGAAATTTGGTAAATTCACCTTATATTTGCGTTATTTTCAATAGTTTACTATTGATTGAGAAAAATGTTTGACCGATTGAAGAAGAAATCATGTAAATCTATCGTGGATTATTTGAGTTATTTGCGTACAAAACGTACGGTTTTTCGTGACGGTCGCAAAATTTTAGATTTTCATTTTACACCCTACCCTTGCCGTAAGACGTAGTCTACGTCAAAACTAAATACTGAGTTATTGACTTGCTGAACAACTTGCCCCACACTCCCTAATTCTCTCCATTGAGCGACGGAAAATTGCTGCAGAACGCACATTTTTTATTACGTTTGGAAGCTGATTCCATAAGATGAGTGCACGTACGAAAAAGGTATTGGCATAGTGTGATGAGCAATGCTGCAATAAAATAAAGTGTTGTACACGGTTGCTTCTAAAAGGTTGTAGCTTATCAGCAAGATATTGCGGTCCTTGATGAATAATTTTGAATAATGTTACATAGCAACGTAATTTGAAAAAGTCATAAAACGGACATCCTAAGAGTTGTCGCTGTAAGTGCGTTACTCTGGAATATCTGTTTAAACTGAACACCCAACGTACACAATGATTTAAACTCTCATGCGATCATATTCAGCGGCTGATGCGTTCAAAACTAGTTCGAGACCATATGACATATGAGGCAACAAAAGCGATTTAAATAGCTTGATTTTGGTAGGTATGGAGAGCATTGAAGCTGTTTGTTTCAAGTGACGAAGACCAGCATAAATTTTACCACATTGATAATTCACCTGGAAAGTCCATTCAAGGTTGCTTTGGAAAATAATTCCGAGATTACATACTTTCTCCACATATTGGATGACCTCATGGTTGATGAACAAATTTGGCAAAAGTGGACGAGTTTGTTGTCTTGAAATATACATTGCTTTGGTTTTAGATGAATTGATGGGAAGTAGATTATCAGACCACTTTTGAACAAGTTCAAGATCGGAGTTGATTAACTGTGCCAAATTATCAAAATTGGTGATTGTTGAACAGATGTAAAGCTGCACATCGTCAGCAAACATGTGTATAAGACAAAATTACAAAACCGCGGGGAGATCGTTTATAAATAATGAAAACAGTAGTGGACCTTAAACGGACCCTTGGGGTACACCTGAAAGGATACTGATAGGGTTGGACAAAATACCATTTGCCTCTACCACTTGCGTGCGTGAGCTTAGATAGGATTTTATCAGTGTTACCGCGTCACGATGAAAGTTAAATTTGTATGATAATTTATTTAAGAGTTTTACATGTGAGACCCTGTCAAAAGCTTTAGAAAAGTCGATGAGAAGCAGAAATGCTACACCTTTCTTATCTATTGCCTGATGGATATCATCATGAACCTTAAGTAATGAAGAAGTTATGCTGTGCCTTGATCTGAATCCAGACTGGTGCGGGCTAAGAAGATCAAATTGTTGCACATAATCTTGAATTTGAATTTTCAAATTTTTTTCTAACGCCTTCGAAAGAGAACATAAAATGCTGATTGGACGTAGATTCTCCAAGGTATTATTGTGAGGTCTTTTACGTATTGGAATAACCTTGGCAGTTTTCCAAGCACGAGGAAACTTACTGGTGGATATAAACAGGTTGAACATATAATTAATAGGAACAATTATGAAGGGAAGGATAATCTTTATAAACTTTAAATCCACACCATCCAAACCAACTGCATTTGACTGAATAGAAAGCAGTGCTAAAGAAACTTCTAACTCAGTACAAGGTGAAAAACTGAATCCACTTGAGTTTAGAGGCGGTATCGGCTGGAAGCATGAATCCCGTGTAAAGTTATTGCCAAAATAAGTATTAATTTCATCACCAGTACTATGGAATTCAACATCGTCGTTTGAAGCAGTAATATTGAGCTTCTTTAGCCTTTTCCACATTTCCTTGTTAGAGGACGCTGATACCAGATTAGTGGAGAGATAATCAGATTTTGCTTTATTAATCAAACCAGTAACTCGATTCCGAAGCCTTTTATACTGGTTTCGATCAAGTTCACTTTTAGTGCAAGTCCATTGGCGATATGCTACATTCCTTTCAATCATAGCATTTAAAATATCATTGTTAAACCATGGAGCATTTGACCTGAGGCTAGGAGCACGCAATGGGACAAAGTTTTCATAAATTTCAATTACGGTTTTATTGAAGAAGTCGAGAGCCAAGTCTGAATCAGTGATACTATATAGTAACGTCCAATCAAAATGTTCGAAGGTGTTTTGGAGTAGAGAATAATCTATTCGATTATAGTCTCTGAATTGTCTCGGACACTCAGTTCTAATACGGCTTATATTGAGCGCTGAAAAAATAATGTCGTGCTGAGAAAAACCCGGGGCTGCTACTTGATTAAAGTTACGAATGAAATTATCATTATTAGTTAACAACAGATCAATCAACGAGCTACCACCGTTATAAAAATAAGTGGGCTCGCTGTTGACGCAAACTAATCCGAAATTTTCCAAGGCATAGCAAAAACGAGACGTTTTTGAGATATTATTCCTTAAATCTGTATTGAAATCACCTAATAAAACAATGTTCGCAAAATTTAATGATAAATCAGCCAGCAATCGATCTAGCGTACTTGAACAATCAACTCCCGGAGGGCAATACACCACACCCAGAAGAAATTTATCATGGTTAACATTAACTTCAACAAATAAATATTCAGTGCGATTCAAATCTGCCGTTACCAGTTCTGAAGCCGCAATTACTTTGCATTTGATACCACCTTTGTAATATATACATATTCCTTCACCTCGTCCATACTTTCGATCATTTCGTAAAATCTAATAACCTTCAACACTAACGGTACTATCGGGAATACTATCACGTAGCCATGTTTTAGTTACACAAATTATATCCAGCTTGCTATGAGAGAAGCAAGACTTGAATTCATCAAGTTTACTCAGCTGACGAGCGCACAAACTTTGAACATTCATGTGACACACATTAATGAGATCATCAGGAAGAGCAACATTCATAACAGTCCTTGGTATGTCAGCAAAAGCTATACTCGTACGTGCATTTCTCGATTGACTACCCGGCATCATCGGCTAGCAGCAAGTTCAATCGAGAACACATGAACCAGCAAATATGGAGAGAAATAGAGTTTGGGAGAGGCAACAAGTCAATGAACGAACTATAAAACATAATAATGGAACTCATTTCTAAACATTACTAAGAAAGTGGTAACAGATCGTGAATTCAATGAGAAATAGATAAATATTAAAGTTATGAAAATACAGCAGCAACATAACATCTGCATCCAGCAACAGCAGCAACCAACGTCAGCCCCAGAAGCAGTCTCGATCTTCACTAATCTCCCACAGGTGGTATTACCGAAACGGTCTCCAACAGCAGCAGTAACAGTAGATAACTTTTAGGAGGGAAGGTAACAAGGATAAACTCATGGAATGGAATCACGGAAAAAAGCATGGAAGGAATTAGAAAAATGTATTTAGGGAGGGTTTCGAATTTTAACTTTTAGGAGAGGAATAATCATAGGATTGAATGATAGGAATCAAGGATCAAACTAGGCAGGAAGAGAAATTGCAAGGAAAGGTTAATTTAGGTTGAATCCATACTTCGTCAGTTGACCAACATCCAAGATAGGTTGAGCAACAACGTCCTCGTTCGGCTTCACGTAAATAGTACCATCTCGAGAGAACACAGTCCTGATACGGCCGCTACTTTTCAACTTCAGCGCAATCCCTTTGATGGTGCGTGCCGATTCGGTGAGATTCTCATTAAGGAACACCCGTTTATCGATTTCGAATCCCAGCTGGTTCAGGTTCAAGTTTTTCTTCGAGAGATAGTGGAAGAAAAAGTCATCTCTAGCAGCTTTGAATGCAAATTGAAGCAGTATAGGTGGAGACGCGCCAGTTGTGATTGCCAGCCGTTTAGTGTAGATAGAAGGATCCGAACTACCATACCCGAGAGCAGCAGACACCAATTTCACAACGGTATTGGTGTTTTCCGTAGTGCTGTAAGGTACTCCAGTGAGAATGAGATCATTCGACTTCGCCAGCTTGTTGATGTCATCCTTATTCCTCCGAACATCGATATCAGTTTTAGCTTGAACGTCGCAAAGTTGTTTGTAATCCCGGGAACAGTCAGTTTTTAGTTGATGCACATCATCCCGCAGAGAAGCAATTTCATTGATGAGAGCTGCATTATTAGAGTCAATCTTCCGTTCAATTTTCTCGTTTCCATCGGCGATCAGTTACTTTATTCGCAACAAAAGAACGTCAAAACTTTCTACCGTGTCCTCCATCTGGTCCAGATCTTCTCGTGAGCGTTTTTTGTTTTGTATCTCTTCAGCAGAACACAGCGGCAGATCGATTGTTGTTGTTTTATTTTTGCCGTCTTTACCCATGGTAGCAGATCGAGTTGGCCTGTTGGTGTTCATCCGAGTGAGTGGATGTAAAACGTGTGCACAATTACTATATGATGAACAACCAACCGATGTATACTAAGATGGACGGGAAACAAACTCTTTCACACACGAGATTAACTTCTCGTTTATGAGCGATGGTCGGCTGTTATCGATGTTTTTTTTAGTTTGATTACGAAGGACTATGATGCAGTGAGCAATAATATCGGCATAGATTATAGCATCGACGAATTTAACACGAAGAAAAGCTTAAATCATTAAAGAAAAAAGTGCGAGCATTATACAAATCATTTGCAAAGTAGAACATTTTTTGAAACCTTGTTCTTAACTAAGAGTATTTTGCTGGCACTTGCCCACAGAAACCATAATTACTAATATTTTCTTATTTTCAAAGATCCGCAAATGTTTCTCCTGATACTGTTACTTTTCATACTCCCTATCATATCTTCACAACTTGAAATACTAGACCTAAAAGATAACCCTGGAATACTTGCAATCAAAACTGGTAAAGTTTTCATCAAAACAGGTAACGATCTATTGTTACAAACAATTGAACTAGAAATCTTCGAAGAACTTTTACATCAATATGGCTCCTTGATAATTCGCATAGGGTCCAATAAAAATTCAAAAAGTATGTATGAAATTCTGAAATTAAAATACGAACAGACCCTTTCGACTCTTAAAAAGTTGCTTCCAAAACACAAACATTATTCTAAGCAGAAAAGAGCCATAAACATATTAGGAACTATTATAAAGGAAATAACAGGAAATCTTGATAACAATGATCTGGACAGTCTAAACAGTTACATCCAGAAATTACAATTATCAAATGACAAAATTATTACAGAAAACAATAAGCAAGTTAGAATAAATTATGACATTCAAGAGAGTATTTTTAATTTGACAAAAATTGTTAGAAAAGAACTAGCAGAGGTAGCCAAACTAACGAATGAGATAGGAACAAATTTGGACTTAAAAGTCACCTGGGAACAAAATTTACACTTCCAACGAATAATATTCAACCTCGACCTCATCCAGAAGCAACTCGACACTATTTTTGAATCGATTCAGTTGGCCAAAATAGGAATAATTGCTAAAGACATCATTCACCCAGAGGAATTTAAAATCATTAAACGGAAACTAGAATTACAAGGAATAGTTTTATTAAGCGACGATCAAGCCTACGAGTACTTGGAAGCAGCAGCCTATTATAATGGTTCATCTATTGTTTTCGTCATAAAGATACCACGTTTTTTGGAAGGATATTACCAACACATTATCATTGAAAATCTTCCCGTTCATGGCGAAGTTCTTGTTCTTAATGCTTCATACGCCATATTAGGCGAAAAATCAACGTTCGTTACGAACGAGACCTGTGATGCAGTGGAAGGTCAGATAATTTGTGAATTACATAAAATTACAAACGTCACTTCAAACAAATGTATTCACACACTGCTGAGAGGAAACCCTTGCTATTGCCCGTTTCAAAAGTCCAATGAAATCAACGAAATCATATCCATTGAAAATAACAATATTCTTGTGAAGAATGCAATCAAACCAATTTTATTGGAAAACAATTGCGGTAATGGGCCTAAAAGCTTAAGAGGCTCATTTCTGATCATCTATAATAATTGCTCCATTAAAATTGATGGTACGACTTTTGAAAAATACCAGTTAAGCATTCATCAAACCATTGAAATATTACCCCTACAAACTGTGGCAATCAGCAAATCTGGAACTCTTCGTACAGATACTCAATATTTGAAAGACCTTCATATTGAAAACCGTTACAAAATCGACAGCATAGAGTCAACAAACCAACTTCAAAACATAATAATATGGTCAAACCTTTTATGGATAATATTGTTAGTGCAATTTCTACCAGCCTGTACATAAATATGAGAAGAATTTGGAGTAAAATTACCCTAAAGGTTTCAGATACTCACGTGACAACTAACGTCACTCCCGGACATTAAAATGAACCGAGACGGCTCACTCTAAGAAGGGGGGAGTTATGTGCGTTATCCTCCTATTATCAACTACTAAGAATGCACACGCAACGTTGCTGAAACATAGAACATTCCAACATTGTAAACATACAACTTTCCCATCAACATTGTTTCGACACTACAATCTTCAAGCGACTTCTGTTTATACTACGAAGCACGCAAAGCTAGCCCGCTCATCGATTCTTCATCGTGGTTCCCAGCAGCGGCAGACGACATTGCAACGACGATCGTAACCCAGCACCTGGAACGTGACGAAGAGAACAGATATCGCGGCGACAGAAATGGTTCCCAGCTGACCTCAGCAATCTAGGTTTCTAGATGGTAATAGTCAGGGAGCTCAGCTCAGTTAGTTTTCGATTTATTATAAATATATATATATATATATATATATATATATATATATATATTTATATATATATATATATATATATATATATATATATATATATATATATATATATATATGATATACATATATATATATATATATATATATATATATATATATATATATATATATATATTTATAAATATTTATATATATATATACATATATATATATATATGTAGACTTAAAATTTTCGAGCCCGTGAATACTACGGAATACTTCCCTATTATGGACCTGGAATCTACCAAACAAGCGTAACACCGATTCACTGCCAAAAGTAGGACTTTATTGCGCTGATGTATATTACCGACTGCCGTTCTATCATCATCTAGCTATTGATCTTCGGTCGATTTCAGTTTCTATTCAATTGCTTCGATAGCGTATTGGTATAATTAGTGATCGAGTCTGTATAGGGAATTCGATCTGAGATAGGGATGCTAATATTTTAATGTAATTAACATTAGTTTACAAACTGACACCACTGCTAGTATGATGCCCTCATCATGGACATGATTCAAAAGATAATATCGTAATTCTGTTACACAGTTATATGATTTTTATTCACTGCTTCCTTCCGATTCCGTCTCATCGCCGTCTCCATCAAGGTTGCCGATTTCGCACCAGGGTTTCAACCGGTCTGCTGCATAAACCGTATCCAAAGCCGTTGATTTCCGCTGCGCCCCAGGGATATCCTGAATTCGATAACGATCATGACCAAGTACTTCAGCTATCATATATGGCCCGTTGAATTTCTGCTCCAGTTTTCGGCTTCCACCAATTGCTACCTTCGCTTTTTCAGCCAATACCATGTCGCCAACTATATACTGCTTCGCTTCACGTCTTCTTGCATCGTAATACGCTTTCTGCTGCCTCTGCTTCGCCTGAATACTTTCGTTTGCTCGTTGTTTAAGCTCGTTTATATTTTCCACCCGGTTGTCGGATTCATCGTGTATCGCCAACACTATCTCGTTTTGAACAAAATCTCTGGGTTTGAACGTCAACACCAACTGACTTGGGGTAACACCTGTTGTTGCGTTGGCAGTATTATTTAGAGCCCATTGAACTGCGGGTAGGTCTTTATCCCATTTGCGAACATCATCCTCCAGCATAGTTCGAATTGCGTTTAAAATTGTTCGATTTGCTCGTTCCACTTGTCCGTTTGCCCTTGGCGAACCAACTGCTACCAAAACGTGATGAATGTTGTGACCTTCGCAAAACTTCCGAAATGTACTCGCCGTGAATGCTGTTCCCCGATCCGTTATGATCCTTTGAGGTGTTCCAAACATCGCCGTTATCTCGCTCATTATCTTCACCACTGGATCAGCTCTTGTTGTCCGCACTGCTTTCAAGAATACAAACTTAGAAAACCCATCGATGATCACCAACACGTGTGCATTCCCGTAGGTTGATGCCGGAAACGGTCCAACGTGGTCTAAATGCAGTGTCTGAAAGGGAACCGGAATCTTGGGGATTGGATTTAACTTGCCTTCCAACTGTCCTCCTTTCGCTTTATAATAGGCACACTTGGGACAAGCTTTAATGAACTCCTTCACATAGTGCCGCATTCGTTTAAACCAAAACTTTTTCCTTAAAGTCTCCAATACTTTATCCTCCGCCATGTGCCCCATGTCGTCATGATATGCTTTCAGGATTCTCCATCGAACTCGTTCGGGCACCACCCACATCAATTCTGCCCCTACTCGTCGCATTAGTCGGTTATGGAGCAAAACATAATCATGACGTACTTGTCGGTCGCTGTTGTTTTGGACCGGTCTTCCTAGGGATACTATTATCGCCTTCAAACTCGGATCCTGGCGCTGCATCGTCACCAGAAAGTCACATTCGTCGATTTCTAGCTGCATGACATGAAACATTACCGGCTCCTGCTCCACTGGTTCGCCGGTTGGATTACGGCTAAGTGAGTCCACATGCCGCATCTTGGATCCTGCACGATGCTCCAACTTCAAGTCAAATTCTTGCAGCTTCAAAATCCATCTAGCCACTCGTCGACACATATCTTTCTTCGCCAAAGTCTGAGTTACGGCACTACAGTCAGTAATCACTTTGAATGGCCTTCCTAACAAATATTGCCGAAACCGCTCCACGCTTGCTACGACGGCCAACACTTCCAACTCGTAGCTGAAATATTTTTGTTCCTGCTCATTTGTCTTTCTGCTGAAGAAGCTAACCGGTTTCCAGCCCTCGTCACTCCGTTGCAGCAAAATTCCTCCCAATCCAATCGCAGACGCATCTGTATGCAGCTCGATATCTTGAGCTGGATCATACAATGCTAGAACGGGTCTCGTAACCAAGGCTGTTTTCACATCTTCGAACGATTTCACTTGTTCGCCATTCCATTCGAAATCCTGATCCAGCTTCAACAGTTTCACCAACGGATTCACTCGCATGCCATAGTTCTTTACAAATCTTCGAAAATATCCGGAAAGTCCCAAAAACTGCTGCACTTCCAGTCTATTTGTGGGTACCGGAAAGTTCTTCACCGCTTCTATCTTCCGTTGTCCGGGTTTTACTCCGTTCTTCGAAACTTCATATCCAAGGAATTCAACCGAACGCTTGAAAAACTGACTTTTCTTCAGGTTCACGGTGAACCCATGTCCCCGTAGCACTGTTAAGAGACGCTTAAACTTTTCAAACACTTCTTCTTCCGTCTTTCCGGTCAGGATCACATCGTCAATATAAGCTACCACGTTGTCACCTTGTAGTTTAGCTACCATTTGATTCATTGCGCGTTGAAAAACTGCACATCCATTCACCAGTCCAAATGGCATTCGTATAAACTGGTAGTGGCTATCCAACGTCGAGAAAGCCGTTAAAACTTTACTATTTTCAGCCACTGGGATCTGGTAGTAGCCACTATACAAATCAATTGTTATAAACACTTCACCGCCAGCTAACTTGCTTAAGCAGTACTCAATCGTTGGCATCGGGAACCTATCTTTGACTGTCTTTTGGTTCAACGTGCGATAGTTCACAACCATCCGGTATTCACCTTCCTTCTTAGGAACAATCGATGCTCTGCTGCTGTAAGGAGACACGGTCGGTTCTATAATCTCAGCATCGAGCAGCTCCTTAACGATCCGGTTGAGCTCCTGCTCCCGGAAAAATTCCATTTTGTAAGGCTTCTCATATACTGGTTGATGATCCTGCAATACAATATCCAGCTCCACAAACTTAGCCTTGCCCAGCTCCCGTACATTCTTTGAAAAACAATCTCGGTTATCTTCAACACACTTGACCAGCTCCCTCACCGTTACCACTGTTCCATCCGTATTAAAGTCCGCTTCCATCACCGGTTCGTATGTCTGGATTGAACACACTTCTCGTACAATCTCTCCGTTTTTCATTTCATCATTTCTATCATTTTTCCATTCACCTTTCGCCAACCATACCTTTCCCTCTTTCTTCGTCAATAATACACTATCTCTTTTCAAAAGATCCTTGCCCACTATCACTGGCAAATCTTGAGCAAAGTTTGGCACTACCAATAAGTCCACTTTTTCTTCGATTTCGTCCACTTTAACAACTGCTACCACCTTCTCAGTCACCCGTATACGTCGTCCACCAAATTCCTTCAGCAAAACATAAGCCGCTTGGCACTTGCCAACTATTTTCGCCGTCGAGTTCTTAATCGTCGTCACGTTTTCCACTATCAATCAACGCCATCATGTGATGTCCGCTGACCGATACCAGCTTCTCAAACTCGTCGTCCACCTCGATCGCTTTCACTGGCCTTGATGACTCACCACTACGACTAATGGAACAGTCTTTCGCCAAATGCCTTTCCGATCCACATCGGAAACATTTTCTAGACTTCGGTTTCTCCGGGCAATTCTCCGCTACGTGATCAGTTTTAGAACACCGATAGCACGCTCTTTCTCTTCTATTTGGCCTTCCGCCGTCTGTGGATCTCATACTGCCCAATCCATCTAACCATTTCAGTTGTTCGAGAAGCTCAGGCAGTGTTCGAGACATTGAAATTGTCACGCCTTTCGACCGATGTAGCTCTTCCACTCCCGCTATGACGTACTTAATAATGGTTCGATCGTTGAACCCACCTTTTCTGCCTAGCGCCACTTGTTCGTAGAAATAAGTTTCAATGGTTTCGGACGACCTTTTCTTCCGTTTCATTAGCTTCTCGTGAATGGATATTGAGTCCAATGATTCCGGAAAACTTCAAGAAATTTCTCCTTAAATTCAGGCTAGGTTTTCACTTGTGTTTGAACACCGTTCCACCGTTCATATGCATCTTCGCGCAGAGGAGTTTAGTGAGATCCGACCATCCGTAGATTTCTGCTGTTGCTACCAGATTTTCCATCCAGCACTGTGCCGGTTCGCACGTGGACTCATCTGGATTGAATTCGGAAATAAGATTCTCCATTTCGAATCGACTGGGCCGGGACACATCTACATTTAACTCCGGTTGCACCATTGCCCGTGAACTTCCAGCCGGTTGTTCCGCAGCCTGTGCCATTCGCAACATTTCTAATTCCGCCTCCAACGCAGCATTTCGTGCACGCAACTCATCCATCCTTTGTGTGATGTTTCGAAAAGTAACGTTTTTGTTCTCTGGATCACTAAAGTGTTCGTCACTATTGTCTTCGCTCAATACCTCCGTCACTATTGATTTTGTATCCCCGGCCTTACTCATCTATTGACCGATGTCGTTTTTTTCGAAAACGTTCCACACACACTGTTCCTTTCAAACAACGCCTTTTATGAAGACACGACTCGGATTTAAATCACATGTGAACTAATTGTCTTTCGTGGATCGACAAAATTGCTGATTGTCACTTCTCAGTCGCGATTTTTGCACCTCCAGCGTTCGTTGTGTCCATCAACAGTCGTTTTACACGTCAAGAAGGCATTAAGTCAACATCGAACTACAGTTCTAACGTATGTTTAGCACCGGTCGTGGATTGCCCTAATCCACACCTACGAAAATCCGCGTTACACTTCCCGCGTTCACTTCCCGCGTAACACTTTCCGCGTGTAATTTGAGCGATTAACCCGTAGAATATCCTGTCTACAGTAAATTGTAGACTTAAAATTTTCGAGCCCGTGAATACTACGGAATACTTCCCTATTATGGACCTGGAATCTACCAAACAAGCGTAACACCGATTCACTGCCAAAAGTAGGACTTTATTGCGCTGATGTATATTACCGACTGCCGTTCTATCATCATCTACTATTGATCTTCGGTCGATTTCAGTTTCTATTCAATTGCTTCGATAGCGTATTGGTATAATTAGTGATCGAGTCTGTATAGGGAATTCGATCTGAGATAGGGATGCTAATATTTTAATGTAATTAACATTAGTTTACATATATATATATATATATATATATATATATATATATATATATATATATATATATATATATATATATATATATATATATATATATATATATATATATATATATATATATATATATATATATATATATATATATATATATATATGTATATGTATATATGTTATATAAATATATTATATATAATGTGTAATGTATTATGTAATGTCTTGAATATTGAATATGTGTATAATATATATATAATATCTATTAGATGGGTACTCTAACAATCCATATAGCAATTCTACTTCAATAGATGTATATAATATATATATTTTACTATATATTATTCCATATATAATATATAATATATATATATATATATATATATATAAGAATTGTTTGTTTTCCCACAGGTAACCTAAAAGTTAGCTTACCAATTTTAATCTTGTTGACAGCAGTTTGTTATGTTTTCGGCCAGAACGCACTACCACATTTCTAAAAGGCATACTACCACACTTAGGCGTGATAAGCTTAATGGGTAAAACGCTTTTACCCACCTTGTGGGCTAGTTCACTTATTTCCAAGGTGGGTTAAAAAACGCCCATTTCTGAGTACTTCTGAATACTGGAGGAAGTGTATGAAAACGAAACATATTTGTCCTATACGTTTGAAAGAAAGGTGATTAGGTATCAGAAAACCTAATTAATAATCTCTCTCGTTCACATTTTCGCTTTTTTTGTGATACTGAGCTCATATGCGTCACCGAATTTCAACAATTTTATTTGCGAGTATCGTATTTCGACAGCCGTTTTTTTTTTTAATTATAAAAAGCGCGATACCAGTGGAGCATTACCACAATAACCGAATACGGCCCTAAATAAAATAGTACAACTGATTTTTTACCAAATAGCGTATTTAGCTATCTTGTTGGAATTCTCCTTTCTTATTATTTGGTACAAGCAAGGATGTTTCGAAATTTCTTAGCAAAGAGCAAGTGTCATTCTCTTTATCCTGTTTGTCGTTTTGGCTACGCGTTTCTTTTTTTATTGATTTTTTTTGAGCTGGAGCTCGATATTTTCTTTGTCCAATATTCCTCCCTGTGTGAGCTGTTTATGTTCAGCCATCAAATCTTCGAGCACATCAAAATCGAAAAAAAAAATGTTGTGGAACTCGGCTCTCCTTTTGACCTTTTTTTTCTATTCGAATTCAAACTTGCAAAATTTGCACAACAGAATAGACTGACAACAAATCGAAATTTTTTGTTCCTGCCGAAGAAGTCAGGGATGAACTTTATTCCCAAGAGTAAATCCCGCGGTTACCCGTCACCCTTGTCCTGACCTGGAAACCAGTTTAAAACCGCGAAATGTTTAACATTTGGTCCGAGATAACCGGGGAAAAAGCGGGAATTTGAAAATGAAAATTGATTAGCCACCCTGGAACCGTAGAAAGCGAATCACTTCGGTCGAAGAATTGCTGGATCTCACGGTCCGAATGGCCATTTTTGACTGAGTGACATGGGTGACACCCATGCTGAATGAAGCGATGGACTTTGCTGACTACAGCGATGGACTTTGCTGACTACAGCGTCGGATCAGGTTTCGTGCTATATTGCCCTGAATGTGAGAGGAAGTGCGTTAACTGCATCTAATGCAAAGAATCTCACATCGTTCTCCGTGATTCTGCTGGATACCACGTAGTCCTCCTCTGGCTCGACGTGTTGATCGATCACCCGCGACAGGATATAAGCAGTAGCTGTATACTGTATACCGGCGTTGAAGCCGGTCTGCTGTGTATACTGGGATGCCGTTTTTCCATCCGAAGATCCGAAAAGTGGTGCCCGTTTTAAAGTAAACTTCCGAGCATATTATGGAACATGGTCACAGCACAGGACTGAAGCGGCTGTCATCCACGAACAATAATCGTGAAGCCGAAAACTTGGTGCTGCGTGTGGTGCTGATTTGACAGCTCGATTTTCTTGAAGGCTTTATGCAGCAAACACAATAGTCGCGGCCGAAGTTGTCTTGTTTTGTCGTTAATTTGATTCGAGAAAAAAGAAACTCCGTGTTGTATTTAGTGCAGTGGTTATTAACAAGACAATATCGATTGTTTATCAGCCAGGTATTATAATGTTTTACCTTAATTACTGTTACTAGTAGTTTGGTAGAAGAAATATTCTAAAGAAATATAAACCATTGTGAACCAAGCTTAAAATGTTCAAATCGTCACTAACGCCACACCAAAAGTAGCTGGCTTCAAGAACTATCGCTCTCTTCAGTCCTCTGGGTCACAGCGAAAATGATCGCAAATCCCTCATGATCTGGCTGACTGTACACGCTAAGTTCAGTTTACCGATAATCGCAAAAAAGTGCACATACGCATATATGGGTAAAGTTGACTTTGCCCATATTTAAGTAAATTTGTATGGGAAAAAAATACTCCAAGTAGTACGTACTCATAAATAGGTATGTGGTTAGAGGCTATTCATAAACCACGGAGACTTTTCTCGGGGGATATGGGGGTAGGTTTGGCAAAAGTCTACGCTCCATACAAAAATTTAAAAAATGTATGGAGTAAAGTCCACGAAGGGGGGGGGGGGGGGGGAGGGTTCAGATGTTCAAAAATGAGTCTACGTGGTTTATGAACAGGCCCTTAGTAGTACGTACCCATAAATAAGTATGTGCACTTTTTGCGATTATGAGTATTCTTCACCCATATTTGTGTAAACTGATCATAGCGTGTAGGCTTGCTCAGCAGATGTTACTGCTCTGGAAGCGTGCTGAACGACCTTGATCGATCCGTCTGGGAACTTGTGACTGGTGGCCCCAACTCCAATCGATGACAAGGGGCTCATTGAACCCTGTGAGGTCTGGAACGCTGCTCCCAATCAAGTGGTACACTTCATAAGAAATGTAGTACCTGCTTGGGAAAATTGCCTACTGCCGTAGTGGTACTTACTCCAAATAGTAACTTACCATTGCGATAATATGGCATAAATAAAAAGGAGGACACGCCACAATAAATCAAATCAATGGTCGCAGTGGCAATACGTCCCCAACAAGGAAAAAAAAAACTCCAATCGATGACGCATCCGCTGCTACCACGATCTCGCGATCTGTGCGTCAAAAGCAAATCTGAGGTGAGGATCTGCTTGATGGTTCAGAAGGCTTTGTCGCATTCCATTGACTACACGAACTTCTTGTCGGCTTTGCGAAGCTAATCCAGTGGATATGGCAACGTACGCATACTCGAGACGAACTTCCCGTTGTAATTAATCGCTTCCAGAAACAATCGAACTACAGAAACGTTTGTCGGTGCTGGCATGTTTCAGATGGCTTCAACTTTCGCTGGATCCGGACGCAGACCTTGCCAGTCGATGAGATGTCCCAGGTATTTGATTTGTCCCTGGCCGAACGATCACTTTTCTCTTTGATGGTGAATCCGAACTCGGGATGAACTCGGCTTGAAGGCTCGACATCGTCGAGGTATCCCGAAATGCAACTAAGCCCAGCGAGCACCGTATCCACGAGTTGCTGAAACACTTCGCCAGAGGAAGTGGGTACTGATGCGGCTGCAGAGCGTAGTTGAGGGGAGTAGTCTTAGCACGAAGAGTCGACCTTCACGCCTTTCTCCCTTGATTGCAACTGCGCATGAACACTGGAACTCCAGCTTCAAGTGTTTGCCCGATTCTGTAGCGGCTTGAACTTCTGTAGGACTTGCTGCTGGTTTTCCGATCTGCCTCCACGTCTGCTCGAAAATGACGCTGATATTCGACGCAGAGTCGAGTTGGTGACTGATCTGCCTGCCGTTCACCTTCGCTTTCACGAATCTACTTCGCTTTCGGACGTTTTTCACCTGCACCCTTCTGGTCATCATCGCACATCCAGCAGACGCATGGTTTGTGAATCTTCAATGACTTGCTCCGTGACTTTCAAGTACCGTGACTTTCAGATACCGTCTGCTGATCTCAGACTCTGGCATGCGAATAAACTTTTCAGTTTACTTACCGTGTCGTCGAACTTCACCTCGTTTGGGCTTTTCGTTAGGATGTAACTGGTGTACATCTCGTGCTCTGACGGATCTAATTTCCGTAGTAGCAATCTCACCTTTGCTTCGTCGTCGAGTCGAACGGCGCCTTTGGCGAATAAATCTTGGTAACGTAACCAGCAAACGTGAAGTTCTGATCCGGCTCGTACCGAAGGTTTGTTGGCTCATTCACATTGATTGCCGACATCGCCATCCGGAGCATTTGCTCCTGCTGCTTCAAAAACGCTGCTAGTGGTGCATCTTCATTCGCATTTGTTGTTGCATCTGCTGTTCAATTTGTTGCTGCATCTGCTGTTGCATTTACTGAAGGAACTGCAAGGTCGCAGGGTCGATCGAGGTTGTGTCGGCTGAAACATTGGAATTGATTGCTGCTGCTGCATATTTGGTCCCTGCTGGAGGTTTTGCACTGCTGAATCCTGTTGCAGTCCATTTCCCAACATTGATTGTGGCTGCGGGCCACTCTCGGACGAAAACATACTGTTGTCCGCAATTTTTCTCCTCTTCCGTAAACGGTACACTTTTCAATCACTCGTGCAAAATTTTCTCAAACAATTTCGGTTTCTCGTCGCCACTACTACGGTCGCGCCGACGCAATGAACGTGTACATCATATACAAATAAATACGCACGCAAACGTAATCAAACATACAATAAAAACTATATTTACAAACGAATTAAAATGACACTTTTTCGCGGGAAGCGCACACAGAGCAAGATGACGGTCTACTCTCTGTTGTGCTGTTTTATTATTGTAATGCTGTTTCATGTATCGACATGGTAACAGCTGACTGCTACCAGTAAGCTCAGCTGTGTTGGCGTTGGTAGTGATCGGTTGATCGCTAGGGTTGTTCATGTGCCCAACATATTTCATTCCCAAAGAGGTTACTGAGAACCGTTCACATAACACAACATATCCCTTTGAATTAAAAGTTCATTTGGATTTTTTTTTAAAGTATTTTAAAATGTTCGTTTTATACTTTAACATGAGAGCTGTCAGATTCATCACTAGTCGGTGTCTTCTTCCTTTTTCAACTTGGATTCATCTTTTGCTAAGAGTTATTTTTTTTTCTTGTTTATGCCTGCTAGGCTAGTTAATCGTCTAAATAATTTCCGACTGCTGAAATAGCTATGATTTCAGCAGTTGTAATACTGGTTTCTTTTTTCAGCCAGCGGGAGATCCTTTGGTTCAAAAAATCCACGTATACACCGATTGCACGCTAACTTGCTTCCTTCGATGCATCAATGAAAATTGTTTTTCGGTTTTCAAAACTACCGTGCAATGCATAAAGGACTATTGTCTTGGAGCTGGCCAATCCTTCCGAAGACGAATAGATGAGGACAAAACGAGTAACGGGAAACTTTATTGTTGGAGATATTGCATCAAATTTGCCATTTCTTCTGAGGAGATCGCTTATTGTGATAGCAATTGCTTTCAAGAGGAATTGATAGCAATTCCCGACATAGTCAATAACCTTCAAGATCTTTCTCTTGTTTTTTCGCTTACATTGCTCAAGTGTGCTTCAAAATTTAGTGACCCTATATACTTCGTGTATAGAACAGTTTCAATTTATTTCCCATCAATCTGAACCCTTTTGTGGTGTATCTACTTCTTCTCTTAGAATGGAGATGAAAGCCTGGGAATGCTTAAAAGTGGAGACAAACTGAAATAACACTTTCAAAGCTAGGCAATCAAAGCGGTTCATTACTCCAAACATTTCAATGACTCGCAAGTTACTAGATCTTACCAAAAAAGATCTAACAATATATACAGGCCTTATAACCGGTCACTGTCCGAGCCGTTATCACTTGAAGCTGATAGGAAAACTTCAAGATGATTCATGTCGATTTTGTAACATGGAAAGAGAAGACTCGGAACACTTGTTATGCCACTGCCCGGCAATTTTCAATAAAAGGCTGAAGTTCTTTAACAAAGGGCTACTAGAACCCCTTGAGATTTGGAGAACAAACCCCAGTACGGTAGTACACTTTATTCGGAGCGTTATACCGTCCTGGGACAATGCTTTAGGCCAGACTTTGGCGATCACTTCTATCAATAGTGATGCGTCATGCTGAAAATAACTGAAGCAACAACAAAACGGGGATATGTCACAATAGATCTAAAAATTGGTCGCAGTGACGAAAATACCCGACACGGAATTAAAAAAAAAAAAAAGCGCTGATATGTTTTCCCCTCGTTGTTAGGTTTCACTTCGTTCACCACATATGAAAGGCATGTGGATATGGAGAGCCCACGCTTGAAACCAAAAGTAGTTTCCGGTAGTGTTTTATTTTTATCCAGATGTTCCTGTAACAGTTCTAGTTCCAGATGTTCCTGTAACAGTTCTAGTTACTGCCGAATTTGTAATTTTTGTGATCGTTGACACAAGTGATAGGTGGATATTTTTTTCTTACGGGTTGTTTCGTAGTTTTCATTCCACTAATATAACTAGTCCAGGTTTGGGAATGGCCACAAATTTGAAAAGTTCGTCATCAATACATCTGGTCATCCACTCCAGGAGAGATTTTGGAGCTCGGTGAAAGTTTCCATACATTTCCTGTTTTATTTCGTATTATTCGGTTTCCGACGATCTGTTTATGATATCTGAAACAAGTGGAATTTATTCATACTAGTGTTGCGTTTCACGAAGGACTGCAGCCCGTCCTCTTCCTTGCTATTTGTCACTTGCCTCTTTCTATCACCACTAGATTTTAAATAAAAAGCAGTCTACTGCGCTTCCATTGATCGCATCACTTTACGACTGTGAATCCATGATCTATAAATATTCTGCCTCACTAACACAAATCTATCCTTCCCTTGACAATCGTGGAGACGCAGAGGTAAACATGGTCTCTAACCAACGATTGTCAAACTAATCATCCTTTCCCCTCCCCAAAAACCGTGAAGACGTAGCCGGCGTCGGTACTGATCTATAAATAGAATGAACTAGTGAACTTGTACATTGAAGATGTAAAGCTACTCCCAAGCTCCATCTATGTGGTTCTCTGTGCAATTTCATTAGTTCTGATCGGTAACGGTGTAGCAACTACGAAAAGCCGTGCTTTAAAAAGAAAAGAAAAAGAGAACAGCGATGTTTACGATTGAAGGTTCAGTTCTCGAGGAATTCATGTTATGGGCCTAAAAGCCATTTGTAAACAATAACTTTGAATGTCGATTGAAATTATCTTGAATCTACAATAACGCTCGTGAAATGAAATTAGCATCTGGTAGAAGAATGTTAGTTTTAACATATGAAGTAGCTGAATATAGTAGGATTCTCGTGATTCGTGAGAGATGAACGTTTAAAGGCATTGTTTACAAATGCCTTTTAGGCTCTGATCATGAATTACTCGAGAGTTGTTGTTTTTTCCCTTTAACCCTTATGTGTTCGACAGGGTAGCCGGGTATCTTTTGGGGTTTCACACTACGAAATTTCATTTATTTTGTGAAGGAAACAAGGAGCTGAAATTCACTGATATCTTCGTATAAAACGGAAGGCAAATTTTTGACTAAAAACATTCTGTATAATAGCAAGGGCGGGTGAAGGGGGGACATCGATTTTTTACCCTTTAGCTGTTTGACAGGGTACCCGGGTATCCATCAAATTCAAATGATTAGAACTCTGGCAATCATTGACCGATTTTAACTATTTTGCACCGTTAAATTCAAAAACGGCAAACATACTTTTGCATATAAAAACAAATAAATGATACATTAAAAACTTAAAATCGTTCCACAAAAAACGCATTCATGACCCGTAAAACTCTGGTCAATATCCATAATAAAATGGATATGATCCATAAAATTTATCAATGTGATCCATAATTTATACAAAATTTAGCAATAAAATGTCAAAAATGTACCGTTATATAACTAGGGTATGATCAATAAAATTGTATGGATTACCCATAAACATATAGCGAATGTTCCGGAAAAGGTTCAATATCATTCCTTAAAGTTGTAATATTGATCCACAGAATGTAACATTTGTGCACTAAAATACGTGTACATGATTCATAAATTATTGAAAATGTTCCATAAATAAATTGTTTATGATCCATAAAACAATGAATAATAATCTATAAACTCATATAAATGATCCGTAGCAAATTATTCATATAGAAAATTTTCTCAATTACAATTTTTCCAAACATTGGTTTTCAGAAAAAAAAAATCAAACAGCTCCTCAGTTAGACACACTATATTGTACAATGTGACATAGTAGCCACGATTTGTTATGCTGTACTTCAAGTGCTAGAAATATCAATGTTGCCTGCTGAGCAGTTGAGGATTGAAGAACTAAGGAAGTAGAAAGCGGTCGAAGTTTCCGATATCGTCTTCAATTTAACGACTGATTCAAGCATTTGCCCGGTATAATGTAAACGGAGGATGTTTTTTATAGTTAGGTCCGACGAGCGATAACGAGTTGGACGGCAAGCGTTTGCCCGGCATAATTTTATAAAAAAAATCTTAAATAACAGTTTGATCAAGCCTTAAATTTGACATGTAGAGTAACTGTCCCCATATTAATCTCATTGTTCCTTTTTTCATCCTACGATGAATCAAACAATTGGGCAGTTGAAGGATCGCTTTCGTTTTTTAATAATGTTTGCTTACTTTTAATAACAACAACAAACATTACTAACGAATCCTGTCACCTGTTCATTGTTTAATTTCAAGTAGGATGAATTGCAAAGTGATGAGATTAATATAGGAAAATCTTCCCTAGTTCTTTACATGCACTAGTTCTCTTTAACAAATTTATTGGGAAACATGTGTCGCAGTTGCGGTCGTAAAAGAACATGCAATCGCGAAAGTAAATCAGCTCTCTGAAAAATTGAAAATCATCTAAAAAACAATCCTTCTTTAATAGTAATATTTGAGCCGCATAGCTAAAGAGACGGACATGTTAATAGATCTGAGTAGTAGCACAGTCGATTTCCCCGTAGCCAAAATTTAAAAAAATATAAACCCAACGTTGTAATAATTCTGGCACTATTTATGGATCCTACATATTATTTTAAATGCCCATATTTAGAAGCTTGTGGTTAATTTTTCAAAACTATCATGGATCATTGACGATTGGATCAATAATTTATTGATCATGTGTATATATTTAAGTTCACAAACACTACATTCTAAAGATCAATTTTACAACTTTAAGGAATGATATTGAACCTTTTATGGAACATTTGCTATGTGTTTATGGGTAATCCGTACAATTCTATTGATCATACCCTAGATAATAACGGTACATTTTTGACATTTTATTGCTAAATTTTATATAAATTACGGATCGCATTGATAAATGTTATGGATCATATCCATTTTATTATGGATATTGACCAGAGTTTAATGGGTCATGAATACGTTTTTTATGGAATGAATTTCAATTTTTAATGGATCATTTCTTCAGTTTAAAGGTGCAAACTTAGGGCTGCCTTCAAAAACTCATTCGCTTTATGGACATTATCGGTAATGGTCAAAATCTTGGGAAAAATTCTAAGAAACTTTGTCTATATCATTGGGGGCCATAAGCAGATTTGTCCCAGGAACGGGCATCCTGTAACAGATTCCCGTGGTGCCTTGAGTGACCATGAACATTTTCAGAAGAAAATCTTGGTAATACGGGCACCAAAAGTCATGAAATTTCTCCAATAGGACATTTTTTTAACATTTAGTGGCCATTTAATGATTTTTTTTTTCGGACCTGTCGGGTTCCCGCGGGGCCTCGTGTGGCCATTAATATTTTTAGA
Organism: Aedes japonicus; assembly: GCA_034211315.2. Taxonomy (NCBI): domain Eukaryota; kingdom Metazoa; phylum Arthropoda; class Insecta; order Diptera; family Culicidae; genus Aedes; species Aedes japonicus. The sequence continues at coordinate 70,539 of JASCZW010002003.1, forward strand.
AGGAAACCCTGGTAACATTGGCCAAAATTCATGAAATTTCCTTAGTAAAATTTCCCAACGTTTTGTGGCTATCCGTTTTGTGGGATAACCGTTCCGAGAACTAAGTATCATATGGCAACAAAACGTTGAGAATTAGCCTTCTGGAGAAATTTTATGAATTTTGATACCAATATTGACTGGCTTTCCCTCTAAGTTTGTTTTTGGCTACTTGAGGCCCTACGGGAACCTGTTCCGGAATAACCGGTTCGGGGAAAAATCATCAGATGGCCACAAAACGTTAAGATATATCCTCCTGTCGAAATTTCTCGAATTTTGATACCCATATTGCCAAGGATTCCTTCTAAATATGTTCATGTCCATAAGAGATCCCACGGAAACCTGTTACAAAATGGTCGTTCCACGAACAAGTCGGCATATGACCCACAATGGGGTAGCAATAGCTTGCAGAAATTATTTCAAAGATCCGGGAAACGCAATTGAAATTCCTAAATAGTATCTCCCAACCGGGACACAGCCAAAACAACACAGATTTCCGTGAACCAAGAGAATCAAAACGGACATTGCCGATAATATCCATGAAGCGGATGAGTTTCTGAATCTAACGGTGCAAAGAGAATTAAAATTGGACAATAATTGCCAGAGGTTAATACCTATTATGCTGAAAGTAATTTGTCTTGAGAAATAATTAGTGAGTGAATAATCTTTCTACTCTTATCATATCACATTCTCCAGCAGTCATGTAGGGTTTTGTCACAAACGGTCAAATGAGATCAACCTGTTTGTGAGTGACACAGTATTGGACCATCATTCGTGAGTTATAATAATGATCATGCACGGCACTGCTTCGCATGGGCGATAACTCGTTTGATTCGACTTTTGGTCGTTTTTATACCTGCTTCTCAAATGCCATCGAACTCTGGAGACCGCGCCGGGATGAACTACAATTTTATCTCGAGGTAGAAAGTAATCGCTGAGAGCCAGGCTTGTTGCATCCTGATAGAACAAAAACTACAGTTTGTGTTGTGTCTAATTCGCGCCAATAAAATGTCTTGCGTTATCAGAGTGTAACGGAACAGGAACACCACATCTGGCTACAAAACGTTGATGAACGCTTGAGCTGGAAGATCACTGCTAACTCGACATGGATCGCCTTTGTAGCCCTGCAAACAGGCATGATGATGATGATGATGATTATCCCGCCGTCACCCCTACAAAGGTTTGAGCTAGACGATTTTATCTCTAAGATAATTAATTTGGTAACAATTCAGACCAGTTATGCAAAAAAATGAACTGATTTCATCTACAGATATAAATTTCTTCAAAAGTATCCATTTGCTTCACAGCGACATAATCGTGAAAAGCTTTGATGTTAACCACAAAAGTTCACAAGTATTCCCAGCGATCAAGAAATTCTGTTGCTATTCAGATCCCAACATCCACCAGTTAAATGACATTATCAAAAGACAAGCCAATATCCGATCCTGCCGGCTACAGAGTCAATGAGGTTCCAACACTAACGGAACCGCCACCTTAGTTTTGGGCTGACCAACGATATCCCCAATCAGGGAGATCGAGAAAATTTCCAAACCGAATAAATCCTGGACCGTCAAACTTTTACTTTCAGCACGAAAGAATTGACGAAGAATTCTCCGACATTCAGCCAGACAACTACTATTTCATAATACCATCTAAAGCATCAAAGGCCAATTTTTTTTTTCAGATGCATTTATATTTTACATTTTACATTTTATACATTTTACACACATTTTACATTTTACACATTTACACATACATTTTACAAAAAAAAAAGCATCATAAATGTACAAGAAATGGTCTACACAAAATAATCCGTTTTATAATAGTAAAACATCGTCAGGTACAATCTTCATAAATATTTGAAAATAAAATTACTCTTGCTGCTCAGAATACAGTTTTAACGTGTGAAATACATAGTCTTATAAATTCTGAAAGTGTTGGTGCACGTTTAATGTGTCTTGGCATCGAATTGAAAACATTTATTCCTCTAAAATATAATGAGTTTTGTGAAGCACATGTCAACAAATTCGGTGTTCTTATTTCATCCGCGTTTCTAGTATTATATCTATGAAAATCACTCCCTCTTTCAATTTGATCACACAAATATCGAGGAAGCAAACCATCAACTACTTTAAAAATGAACACCATAGTTAAATACACAATTCTTTGCTTCACTGATAGCCATTGTAAAGCGTCTAACATAAAAGTCGAAGAAGTGAATCTGTTACATCTTAAAATCAAGCGCATTATTTAATTCTGCAAACGCTGTAACCTCAATGTTTGTGTTTGGTTGGCCAAGAATAAAATGGAAGGGCAAATTCTAAATGAGGGGAGATGATTGATTTGTATAGCTGTATTTTACTGCAAGTAGTTAAATCGTTTTTTAATCGGCATAGAATTCTATACTTCTTGGCAATTTTTTTGATGACATTGTCAATGTGAGCGTTGAACTTTAGCTTGTCATCAATAATCACGCCAATTTAATCTCCCGAACGCGATCAATTGTCTCACCATTAATCGTAACTGAGACATTCTCATTTACTCGATTCTGTGAAATTACCATAAATTTAGTTTTACTTATATTCAATTTCAATTGCCTACATTTCAACCATCTACTTAGAAAATGCAAATCTTCGTTCAAATGGGTAACGGCTTCATTTAAATCTTTAGCTGCAATGAACAACACAGTGTCATCTGCAAACAGATTAATGTCACAAAATCGTAGAACACGTCGCATGTCATTAGTATACATAATAAACAAAAGGGGCCCTAATACACTTCCCTGGGGCACACCAAGGTTATTCCCCATGGGACTGGAAACAGAGTCATTAAAAACAGTCCTTTGAGTTCTGTCAGACAAATAGCTTTCAAACCATCTGTATGCAGTACTCGAAATTCCAAAGCGCTTTAATGCTTTCAACAACAAGGGCCTAGAAATTGTTTCAAAAGCGCGTTTCAGATCCAAAAAAATCAGCAAAAATTGTTTGTTTACTCTCTAAGTTATCTTTCCATTTTGCTAATACTAAATTTAACGCGGTTTCACAAGAATGGCCTTCCCGGTAGCCAGATTGTTCCGAAATCAAAAAAAAAAAATTACTTTTCAAATATTCTAACAACTGGCCTTTCACAACAAGCTCTAAAATTTTCTCCAATGTGTGCAACATGTTGATAGGACGAAACTCTTCGGCTTTAATCGTCCCAGCAACCTTTTGAATCGGAACAACCAACGATTCTTTCCACACTTCAGGCACGTGCCCAGTTTGCAATGATTCATTAATAAGGTCCAGTGACCAATGACATGAAAGCAATCTTGAATAACTCTAGTATTAACATTATCTACTCCAGCCGTTTTTCCTAAGCAAAAGCAAATATTTCTAAGCTCATCTATTGTGATCGGGTGAAAACTTTCAAATCTGCAATTAATATTAACTGGCTGGTTTAATTCATCAGGTTCATCGACCAATTCAATGGATTGGTTGATCAATGAAACGCTATTGACGAAATAATCATTAAACTTAGATGCAATTGCTTGTTCAGACTGTTCTATTATGTCTTCAAAAGTTATGGACCGCGGTCTGCAATTGCTAGGTTTCAATAATGATTTCAAAATTTTCCATAACTCGCTGCTGTTGTTTTGATGTTGATCAATTTTCCTCTGTATATATTCACAACGAGTTTTTTTTTAATGGATTGTGAATATTTATTCCGCGCGGTTGTGTACTTATTCCAATGATTATCACTATTAGATCTACAAAACTTTTTGTGCAATTTATCCCTCTTGCGTATAAGACGCAAAAGATCCAAATTGTACCAGCTGTTCGAGTTCTTCAAAGAAACAAATTTTTGTTCAACTAGCTTATTTGTACACGTTTTCATGGTATTAGCATAGACTAACTCTAAGACCAGTAGGTCCCATACAAAAACGATTTTTTTCTTGGCTCAGTCAGTACTAGAACATCGTCCCAAGCTCGGTCCCAAGCTCAATAATGCACCCCTTATAATGAACTCACATGAACACACTCTCAAATACTCTGTCAAAATAACACAGCAAATCAAAACAAAGGCGCAAATATGTATAACAAGGTGCTGGCTTCAAGGTGTAATTCGGACCAAGGGGTTCTACAACAGTGAACCAATTTCAAATCGCTAGTTACATATTGATTGTTGGTATTAGTAAGAACAGCTGCAGACTCATCTAAACTACCGCTCGCGATTGGAGAATCCACGCTTCTCTGAACAAGGTTAGAAACAGCCTTTTTCGAATATTTCCTCCAGCACTTCAATTTCACAAAATCATCGCTATTATTCAAGTTATTCTCAATTACGTTAATACCTACTATCTCATATCTGATTTTCAAATCAGTATCGACAACTGAACAAACAGAATCAAAATTAGAATAAACATGATCAATCAAAGTTCTACCATAGACTAACTCTAAGACCAGTAGGTCCCATACAAAAACGATTTTTTTCTTGGCTCAGTCAGTACTAGAACATCGTCCCAAGCTCGGTCCCAAGCTCAATAATGCACCCCTTATAATGAACTCACATGAACACACTCTCAAATACTCTGTCAAAATAACACAGCAAATCAAAACAAAGGCGCAAATATGTATAACAAGGTGCTGGCTTCAAGGTGTAATTCGGACCAAGGGGTTCTACAACAGTGAACCAATTTCAAATCGCTAGTTGCATATTGATTGTTGGTTCTACTGTGCCTGGAAATTAGCTTATATTCATCTACCGTTTGGCTTAAATTGAAAAAGTTAGCTAAATGTTTCAAATGATTCGAATTATTATTATCACGCCAATTTATATTGAAGTCACCAGCTATAATATTTAATTTACTCGAATCAAGAAATACCTCAAGCCAGTTCTCTAAAATTTCAATAAAACGCTGGTCACTAGAACTGGGAGAGTGATATAAAACACTATAGTTACCCATCATCATGCCACGTACAACTGTTATGCCCAAGAACCAGTTACCATCAACCATTTCGTTGTGGCGAAGATTGAATTGAACTGATTCTTTGACATAAAAAGCAACACCGCCAGTATGTCTAGAATGTGATAAACAAGCAGCAACATTATATCCCGGAATGCAATATTGATCAAAGGCTTCAATTTCAACAATGTGAGTTTCTGCTAACAAAACCAAAAGTGGACGTTTTTCTTCTACAATACGATGTAATGCTACGGTGTTTGTTGACAACCCCGCAATATAGAAATACAAAAAAATAATTTGATTACTATTCTGCCTAGAACTCGGTTGCTATTTATTGAAACGCATGCTGCTTTTCTTTTGTTCAAAAAGTCTCTTGTACACCAAACATTAAGAGCTAAACTGCCGTGAAACGCATATCAGTCCCATCTTTGCTTGATTTCCTATTCATATGGGACTGATATGCGTTTCACGGCAGTAAATGCGGCATGGTTTACGGTCAAGTTAATTTTACGTTCTTTATTCATTTTCAAAAAATTAACACATTTCAAAACAGTTGAGGTACACTCCGATGTCTTGTGGTTTTGACTACACTGAGAGCATGTATCACAGTTTTTGCAATCAATGCTCTTATGTCAAAATTCTCCACATTTGGAGCATCTCAGAACATTAATGTTAGAATACACAAAGCACCGATCAAAATCTACTTCATTTGCTTTTAACATACAATTATATGTATCCAAATCGACTTCAATTACCGCACCAAACTTGTTGTAAATAAACGGTGGATTTTCATAAATTCTAACTACTTTTACATAATTTATTGCAATGTTTTCATTTTGACTTTTCAAATAGTCTATGAAAACATCGGAGGATAATTGACCGCTCATGCCCACTACTTTCAATCTTGGCACCGACGTGGGAACAACAGCACTATAATTTTCTCCCAAATTGCTTTCAATACCATTTTTCACATTAGTTACACTTGCTCAATTACACTTCAACAATAATGGCACCATCTTTTCCATTCCTAAAATTACTAATTTTGTGTGTTTTTGGATTTAAATTAGTTTTCACAAAATTTGATCACAATGACCGGACGAGCCTTACGATTGCTTTTTTAACTACTATTACCTTTAATATTACTATTTTGTTTACTTTTATCGTTTACATTTTCATTGCCCACCACAACACTGGTCTGACAGACAGTCTACACATTTAAAGCAAAGGTTTGCATTATCGGTCACAAGCTTTGCCGTTCCTTTCGTAAGTGGTGTACACTTGTAATGGAATACACGCGCACACTTACCCACACAAGTTAACGGCAGATCAGCCGCAACCATTCCCTCATTGCATGTATAACAACAGGCCATTGTCAAGCAGTAGGCTCAAAACACATTATACGTCGACGCTACCGATATCCAACGACCTTACCAAAGAAAAAGACAAGGCAAAAAAAAATAGCATAAATGGTCTCTCAGGGCGCCGGTTGAACGACCAATAAAATTGAAATTTAATTAGAATAAGCTGCAATCGCAACTGTTCTTTTACTTAGCCTGTTCTTAAAAACACTCTGGATGCGCGTTAGAAAATTTCTTTAGCGTATCGCAACACTTTTCACACGTAAAATAATAAAAAATTATGAGCACAAAAAACATAACACTATTCTGTTCGTCATCACACTCATCAATGCGTATACGTCTTTTCGAAGATTGCCTGTTTTTATAAGGAATGGTCCAGCATAGTCAACGCCGATTTTCGAGAAGACGTCTGCCTGTGTTACACAAGACTTTGGCAGGTTTTCATATAGCGCTTGACTTCCGGTGGATTAATTCTGAAGCAGCGTTAACACTTTCTAAGTTGTTTCTGGATCACCCGTCCACAATCCAAAACCGCTGTTGAAGCGCCGATAACAATCCGCTGGGGCCGATACGGAGGTACATTTCGTGGAAGTAGTTCATGATTGCTTTTGTCACATAATTCTTCACTTGATATTGTTCTTTCCTTGTATTCTCCCATACGCGGGGTAACGATCTGTGATGATGTTGTTTTTGAGAAGGAAATAATTTCTCATCACCATGAGGCTCTAGGAGTAGACAGCATTTTTTTTTGCTAGAACAAAGTTGTGAAGAGAAAGTATTGATAGTTTCGTTAGCTCACGGCAGGCTGTGAAAATTGAATAGAAGTAGTTTGAAATTGAGCGGAGGGCATTTTGAGGTAGTATTCCGAAACAGGAAACACAGACTTTTGCCAAGCATCCCCATGCGGGGTAGGTCAAGGCGTGATCGAATACACCCCTTGACTGGCTGGTGTATTCGATCAAGGTCAAGGTGGTGTATTCGATCACGCAAAGTGGTGCCATAAGTGCCATCGTCAAAACAATATGATTTGATGATGGAAGTGTATGCACAATACTATTTTCCATTTGATGTTTGTATTGTGTCTATACGGGGCTGGTTGTAAGTGAAAGTGACCCCGGAATGGACGTGAGTAACCAGGCATTCTGAAATGGGTCACTGGAACTCAACAGAGCTATCACCTTCCAACTCCCGGGCTGAAAATGTTTGTCGGGTCGACAAAAGTTCGTTGAACTGCAAACATTTTTCTTCCATAAAAAACACTGCCGGGCGGCGGGCGTTGGATTGTACATACACACAATTCTCTAGCATTTTTTATTGAAGATTGAATTTTAAATTTCAATTCTGAATAACATAAATCGTAGTCGTATAGTTCTACTATAGTTGTATTTTGAATTGATTGCGTTATTTGGCTTGTTTTCCAAATATGAGCTCAAAAGGCGTATATTGATTCGTTGAATGAGGGGCTTTATAATAACTGAAAACATAATATGGGAGCCAAGTATCCCAGTTAATATGCTACTCGTTTATAAATTGGCGTAAGTATTCGTTTAGACAACGATGGTTTCTCTACTAGATACCAATCGTTTCCGGATGGTAAGCAGTAGAAAATTTCTGCTCAACCGATAAAAATGTACAAATATGTTGAAATATTTCTTTCTTGTATTCGGTTCCCAGATCGGATTTTATTGTCAACCGTGTACAAGGATGCAAAGTAAATAGTATTTGCATTTGTATCTATCGATACGACATCAAATACTCGGCTCCGTTATGCCTATGGCACATGAGCCTCACAAATAAACGAGCAAGATAAAAAAAAACGACATCAAATGGTTTTAGCGGTGTTGTAGTTTAAACTTTAGTTTTAGCTTCTTTAGTTTTTCTACAGTGTTTGTTGTGTTTACATTTTGTGCATTCTTTAACGTAGTTGTTAATAGTTGCTATCATGTTCAATAAAATGTGCTTCTTAATTTTTACAGTAGTCGACATAATTGAGATTTTCGTTACAAACTGCTTTGAACATGTAAAAGGAGATGTTCGCTCATCACCATGAGGCACCAAGAGTGAACAACAATGTTTTTTGGCTAGAATGAAAGATATGAAGAGAAAGTGTTGATAGTTCCGCTAGTGTGCGGCAGGCTTGGAAGTATGACAGATGTTTTAGGAAAATTGAGCGAAAAGGGCATGTGTACAGTGGTACTCGAACCAACGACATTTTTGCCTAACATCCCACTGCAGGCTAGGTCAAAGCACGGACTAAGTCCGCCACTTCAACAGGCCTGTTCACATTACAGAACAAAGAAAGTAAGCAAACAGGGTTAGCAAACTCACTGTAGTCTGTCGGAAGACAAGTAGACATTTGTTGATCTCGATCTGACGATTTCCATCAAGGAAGGTATATATATATATATATATATATATATATATATATATATATATATATATATATATATATATATATATATATATATATATATATATATATATATATATATATATATATATATATATATATATATATATATATATATATATATATATATATATATATATATATATATATATATATATATATATATATATATATATATATATATATATATATATATATATATATATATATATATATATATATATATATATATATATATATATATATATATATATATATATATATATATATATATATATATATATGAGATATATATATATAGAGATATATATATATATATATATATAGAGATATATGAGTATATATATATAGTATATATATATAGTAGTATATATAGATATAGAGAGATAGAGAGAGAGAGAGAGAGAGAGAGAGAGAGAGAGAGAGAGAGAGAGAGAGAGAGAGAGAGAGAGAGAGAGAGAGAGAGAGAGAGAGAGAGAGAGAGAGAGAGAGAGAGAGAGAGAGAGAGAGAGAGAGAGAGAGAGAGAGAGAGAGAGAGAGAGTTAGGAAGACGGGAATAATTTAAGGGGATGTGGGGTAAACAGTTAACTCAATTACTGATATGTGTTAGTGCGTTGATTTTGTTGTGTTTGCGCGTGGTAGATTGCTCTATCAGCTATCAGTTAATGCAACATGGAAACCTCCACTGTGCAATACCTGTCTTAATTACTCACAGCAGTTTACTCTCGTTCACAAAACATCATCGACATAAAAATCCTGCACAACAATCTTAGCGGCCAGTGCTTCTATCGAGCTTACACATGTTAAGCTTGTGTAAGGAAATCGTATCGGCGTATATGTGAATCACACAGTGTTTGTTTGTAGCTCCCCACTACTTTTTTGTCTCGAAATCTAGTCGAGAAGTAATCATCATATTTACCTATTGAATTTCTGAGAAGCCTAGTACATCGTACCCGTGGTAAATGAGCGTATCGAACCAGCGAATCGAGCATATCTCACACATTCTTTGATTAGTTCTTTTAACTGCTTACCGCTTTCATGTGTCATTGGCTTGAACTGGAGCATTCGAATAGCATGGATGTCTGCAATTTTCCGCTTGTCCTCGTATCGTTGCTGAAGCAAGTTCCATGCTTTCAAAATTGTTTTCATTGATTAATCGCTGAGTGGTACTGCTTCATGATATCCAGAAACATCGATTTAAAATTGAACCAATGCTCTGGTTCACCATCTATCGTCGGTAATAGTGTATGTAACACTGACTGTTGAACATGATTCTGTGGTGCGTTGATTCTGATTCCTGTGTTTATCGATTAGTTTTGAATCCTAGAGGGTTTGAGCTGTTTAGTGGAATACTTGTAACTATAAATTAGAAGAAAAATTAGTAATCTCCATTAAATTCCAATTACCTTTGCTTATCTTCGATTTGTTTTGCCAAAACTTCCATTCTTACTTCTGTGTACAACTCATCAAAATCCAAATACACTAAGGTTTTTTTACACGGGGGATACGTACCGTGTAGAAAAAAAAAACGTGTAAAAATACCGCGTTAATTCCGAAATCCGTGTAAAAAAACCGTGCTAATTCCGAAATCCGTGTAAAAAAACCGTGTTAATTCCGGAATCCGTGTAGAAAAAACCGTGCTGATTCCAAAATCCGAGTAAAAAAAAACTGCGATAATACATGAAATCTTTTGCAATGAAAAACCATAGAATATTTTGTGAACAGTGGAATAGATAGCCCAACAAGGTGCAAGAGTCAAGCGAGGGCCCCAGGGCCAGAACACAAATAGGACCGGAGTGAATGGGCGTGGGGATGAATGGGGATAATACAGGTACGTCGTTTTAAGATCGCTTTCAAGTTTATCATGGCGATCGAAGAAAAAAATGGAGGAAGTTATTACTGAGTGTGTGGTGGATGAGAAATTAGTTGAATTATTGAATTCATTTCAGTTTTCAGCACCAGTTCACAATATTTTCTATTGTGATGTGTCCAACTCAATGGGTAAATTGAACTGAAGGTGAATGGTTTGAAAGAAGGGGAACTTGCAGTTGAGCACACGTACCCACTGGTTGAAGCTAAATATTGGCAAACGTACTTTTGCACATTTGTTTAAGGATTTGTTGAGCGACACAGGTTTCCAAATCCAAAGTTCAGATGCCGTGTTGCGTCGGTACCCGGACTTTTTGTTTATGATTATGGACACTTCAAATTATCATGCAGTTGTGAATTTGTCATAATAGTGAATTAGCGATAAATTTGAGAGGGTTGATTCATCGACTAAGTTCATCAGATATAGCTCAAATGAGCTTCAGCTTAATAAACAACTGAGTATTGTAGTCGTTTATTCAATAAAATGTTCTCACTATTCTCATTCAATGCTCATTTCAACCAATGGTGCCCAACACATAGTTGTAATCGACAACCCGCAACAATCTTTTCATAGAAATGGTTATGCTTTTCGAACATCCGAACAAGAATTTTAGATATCTTTGTTCTTTTCTACCAGGGAACAAATAATTTATTCCTTCAGGCTTTCTCTTCAGGCAACAAATAATTTATTTCTACCAAGTTTTGAAGACAATATCTAATATCTCTCTATTTCTCAAAACTTTTTAAGTAGTGGTGCTTCGGTTTGGCATGGAGATGAATTGATGTACCAGAGGCTTAACGGACACCTCTGGAGTTGGGTACAGGCGACTCGTGAGGTAGTAAGTGCTCTGAAGGACGTGGAGCAAGACAGGTAATTGTTACCTATTGTATCTATATGTCATTTTTTAATGGGTTTGCGTCGACCATCAGTTGAAACGGTTGAATCGGTTGTGTCGATACGTTGTTCTATAATATTTTGTTATTGGGCGTAGCGTTTTGTCTATTGTTTCGGTTGCCTATTGTTCGTTGCGTGAGTGATCGAGTGAGCATGAGAAGTCGTGGGTCGCAAATAAACTGTCCCATTTTGTAGGTGATTCCAGTGGCATCCGCACTGTTGGTGTAGATTGGTTGGAGTTAGCTCTCTGGCGTTGAGATGAATTGCTTTGTTTTCCTAATGAAATACCACTATCACACTCTGTGAGTGGCCCCAATGGCATCGTTACTGTTGGTTTAAACCGGTCAAAAGCGGATAGCGGTACTTATTTTCAAATATTTAACTTGACAGCTTATCGTTAACCAAAACGAACCCTGCTGCTACCCAATCCTGTTATCCAAAATCCCAGTGATTTCTCGTCGAAGTGCAGTGGATTTCGTGGCTTCCAATAAAGCAAGTATTACGTCAACATATTCCTACCCTTTCCTTAGTTGACCTGCAGATGGACCGTTCTATTCAGAATTTCCCCGCTATATGGCGCTAGTGAGCATGCAAAATTAAAATGTTTCAACTTGTTCTATCTCGTGATTCTGATAAGAGCGACATTTCTAGGTTCTCGGTAAATCTGTTCAGCAGTTCAAAGGCATTCAACAGATGGACCGTTCTGTTCGAAATTCCACCGCTACGTGGCGCTACTGAGCATCAAAATTGAGTCTTTATATCATGATCCTGATAAAATAGAAAGTTCTAGTTTTCGGAAAAGTTGTTTTGAAGATCAAGGGAATTCTAAAGGTGGACCGTTTCATTTAGGATACTACCATTTGCAAACTATTCTATCTCGTGATTCTGATAAGATATGGTTGAACAAGGGATGGTTATATCGGTTCATACATAAAAACAACGTGTGAAATGTAAGAATCAAAAGAAAATGCACATCAAAAGATGCAGCTGCAGCTATTGAGTACCCATCAAAACTGATTAAAATGATTGAGGATGGTGTGATTGTGGTTTGTCATTGGGAATATAAAGTGATTTTTTAATAATGCTGAAAAGCCGATTTTGACGGTTTAAACCAACACGTTTAAATATAGACACTCAAGTAATAGACCGGACAACGTGAGTCTGGCACAGTTGATGTATCCAAAACAACTGTCAAATCGTATGGGAAATGCGAGGAAATGTTCGTTTTGGATACAACATGGCGACACGTTGTCCGGTCTATTACTTGAGTGTCTATACGTTTAAATTGTTCCAATTCTGTTCATTACTATTCCGCTTTCATTCTATTCGTAGACAACAGAATTAAGCAAAACTGGCAGCTGATCGTACAGTGAATGAATCGGACGGTAGCAGTATGGACGATTTTTCATTACCTATTTTTTACCCGCTCAATCATTAACGATTGCATTCAGTTGGATTCGGCTGAGCGAGATTTATTGAATCACAACACAAATGTTAAACAACATTTAACATTTCAAATAATGATCTAACATCATATGCAATCAAATGAAAAATAAAAACATTAAGTGTCATTGTAAATCGTATCTCTGCTCTGATCCTTCCAGCTGATTACATTCAATGAGTCAAAATAATCTCATTCGGTGTATTCAAATCGTTCACCCCCTTCGCTTAATATTCCCAATTGTGTTTGCTTCTCCGACTTCGGAAATTCGGTTCATTTTGATTTATCCATGAAACAGGAGCTTCGTGGAGTCCCAGAGCATCATCGTCCTATGATTGCTCCGGTGATATTTGCTGCAAAGTTTGGCCTAGTTGATTCCACTAAAACGTTTTTCACTGACGGGTCTTTGATAGAGGACTCCGCTGGCTTTGGTGTATACAATGAAAATTATAGCGTCGCTCGTAAACTTCAAGCACCTTGTTCTGTTTTTGTCGCGGAATTGGCAGCAATTTATTTTTCTTTAGAAACTGTTGCCTCTTTTACACCGGATCAATACTTCATTTTCACGGATAGTCTTAGTTCTATAGAGGCTATTCGCTCCTTGAGGCCGGTAAAGCACACCTCCTATTTTCTTATGAAAATACGAGGTCTTCTAAGTGCTTTATCTTCACGTTCTTTTATTATCACCTTTGTGTGGGTCCCTTCTCATTGTTCGATTCCTGGCAATGAGAAAGCGGACTCGCTTGCAAGGGTGGGCGCTATGGAAGGCGATATTTATGATCGACAAATCGCCTTCAACGAATTTTTCTATATTTTTCGTCAGATATCACTCGATAGCTGGCAGGATAAATGGAGTAGAGGAGACTTGGGGCGATGGCTACATTCTATCACTCCAAAGGTGTCTAAAAAATGTTGGTTCAGGGGATTGGATGTGGGTCGAGACTTCATTGGTGTGATGTCTCGCCTCATGTCCAATAATTATTCTTTGAACGCTCATTTGTCCCGTGTTGGGCTGGGAGACAGCAATCTCTGTGAATGCGGACAAGGTTACCAGGACGCAGATCACGTTATTTGGTTTTGTGCTGAGCATCGTGGAGTCAGATCTGAGCTGTATGATTCCCTTTGGGCTCGAGGTAGACAACCCAATGTACCGATTCGAGACATTTTGGCTGCGCGCTATCTGGAGTTTATGAAACTCATTTATGTGTTTTTGACTAACAGTAGCTTTAGATTGTAGATTGATTAACTTACTTGTTTAGGTTAAATTTTTGAGGAATGTGTGCGCCAGTGTGTGAGTGTGGTTGTGTGTGTGTGTGAGTGTGATTGTGTGGGTGAGTGAGTTATTCTTTTTTTTTATTAAAAACGTTCAATTAAAAAATTGTAATTTGAAGTTCTAGATATAAGAAAACCATTGTTCCTTATGCTTTGTTCAACATTCCCACCCCAATTTTCCCATCCTTAAAATTGTTATTCCTATTAACCTCGAGACGACCGCGAGTAATCGGTTCTATTCCCTTAACCTTAGTTCTAAGATAACTGATGTATTTAAACATGAAAACTTGGCTCTGTAAAGTTGATTCGATTGAGCCTGTACAAATAAATGAATCCGTAAAAAAAAAATCGTTCAGTGGCAACGCATTCAAAATAACTGTTTTCCTCGTTTATTCTTTCTACAATGATGAAGTTTTTTTTTTTTCAGAAGCAGATAATTTATCATCTCCATGCGAAGCGCTAGGAGCGGACAGTAATTTTATTGCTAGAACAAATAGACATGAAGAGAAAGTGTATTGATAGATCCGTAAGGGAACGGCAGGCTTTTGAAATTGAATAGATGTAAGTTTGAAAACGAGCGAGGGCATTTGAACGGTAGTATGATCAGGCACGTAATCCTTTGTCATACTATCCTATGCAGGATAGGCAAGGGGAAATCCTGACTGACAAAAGGTTATGCACCGATCGTGCTCTTATACTACCTATTGCTTGTTTCTAGTTCTCATGATTTGTCCGTCTACTAATACTGCCTAGCAACGGCGAGAAATTATTCCGCTGTTGGGTTTATTTTAGCATGCACCGCCTATTTCACACATTTGCTCTTCTCGTCATCTATAACTTATAGATCTCGAGAGAACGACGGTGAGCGGTACAAATACGATCCCCACCAGTATGAATTAATGAATTCCCCATTATGAGCTTTACACTTTGATTGTTATTTTTGTATTCTCCCCAGCGCGGAAGAAACGATCTTTGATGAAGTTTTTTTTTCAGAAGCAGATAATTTATTATCTCCATGCGAAGCGCTAGGAGCGGACAGGAGGATGCGCTAGGAGCTTCGCATAGAGATGATAAATTATCTGCTTCTGAAAAAAAAACTTCATCAAAGATCGTTACTTCCGCGCTGGGGAGAATACAAAAATAACAATCAAAAGTGTAGAAAGCCCATAATGGGGGAATCCATTAATTCATACTGGTGGGGATCAGTATTTGCACCACTCACCGTCGTTCTCTCCGAGATCTATAAGTTATAGATGACGAGAAGAGCAAATGTGTGAAATAGGCGGTGCATGCTAAAAATAAACCCAACAGCGGGAGATAATTTCTCACCCGTTGCTAGGCAGTATTAGTAGACGGACAAATCGCTAGAACTAGAAACAAGCAATAGGTAGTATAAGAGCACGATCGGTTGCATAACCTTTTGTCAGTCAAGGGGATTTCCCCCCTTGCCTATCCTGCATAGGGTAGTATGACAAAGGGTTATGTGCCTGATCGTATACTACCGTTCAAATGCCCTCCGCTCGTTTTCAAACTTACATCTATTCAATTTCAAAAGCCTGCCGTTCCCTTACGGATCTATCAATACACTTTCTCTTCATGTCTATTTGTTCTAGCAATAAAATTACTGTCCGCTCCTAGCGCTTCGCATGGAGATGATAAATTATCTGCTTCTGAAAAAAAAACTTCATCAAAGATCGTTACTTCCGCGCTGGGGAGAATACAAAAATAACAATCAAAAGTGCTTTCTACAATGTTCGTTTTTGAGGATTCGTGTAGAATCATTCGATAGGAAACATCACACTCTTTCGCTATTCTATAAGCCACCGAGGGTTGCTATGTTATATCGGTGGTGCTCCGCATGAATGTGTGTGAATGAATTTTCCCATGCTTGAGTGTGACAGTGGTATTTCATTAGGAAAACAAGTCAATTTATTTCAACGCCTGAGAACCAACATGAACCAATCTACACTATCAGTACAGAGGCCGATGTAATCACTTAAAAACCCGAATTAATCCACTGATGGTGAGACTGAACCCTTCTTACACTTCGCCAGAATTTCGAACTCAAATGTGGCCAATACTGGATGCATTTTTTCATCAGAAATTCCAGCAAGATCCAGGAATGTTCGATAAGTCATACATTCAGTTGAACAAAATGAGTTATTTGTCAATCCTGAACGTATTGTTCATCGATGTGATTAAAATATTGAAATTAATAGTGTTCAACGACCTTTTATGCTAGTAATATAAAAGTATAAATTACATAAATATTAGAAACATCATATTGAATATATGGAATTCCATCGATAGAATGAATAATTAGACAATCCTAAGCGTGAATTTTGATTATTAATAAGTTCATGTTTATTGAAAATTGTGTAGTTATAGTAAATAACACTTTGTCTAATATTCGAACCAACTCGTTGCAGTTCAAAACCGGACCACTCGAACCAATCGATCCTGAATCCTAGAGGGTTTGAGCTGTTTAGTGGAATACTTGTAACTATAAATTAGAAGAAAAATTAGTAACTCCATTTAATCCAACTACCTTGCTTATCTTCGACAGATAGCGTATTTGTCTATAATGTCAGACTTCTTCAGTGTCTCGTACTAATAACTCGACAGTCGAGTTATTAGTACGAGACACTGAAGAAGTCTGCACATTGTAGACGAAATACGCGTATCTGTCGAAGATAAGCAAAGGTAGTTGGAATTAAATGGAGATTACTAATTTTTCTTCTAATTTATGGTTACAATCGATCCTGCTCTAGTTCTATAGACTCGCATAGTTGTGACTAGTTTGCTGTATGTGCTATACAACGCACAAGATGATGCGACACAATAGAATGCAAGCGGCATCGATTGGTGTGATTGGTCTTGTTCGGTTTTAAACTGCAACGAGTATATTTTCATCTCACAATTATGTGCTCTCAGGTATTGTTTTGGTCATATCTCCATTATGGATTATCCAATCATAATGAAATTTTGACCAGTTATTTGAAGATAACTCAGAATGTAATAGCTCAGAATGTAATCGGAGTCTGAACTGCTTGATGACTATTATAATAGGCTGGCTAGTACTGCTTCGTTCATATCTTCGTAACGAAATGAAAAAAAAAATCAATAGCGTCCTATGAGAATGTTGTAGCTTTCATTTGCCGTCAACAGAACTGAAATCGGTTCACAAATGGCTGAGAAACCGATGTGAAATTATTTGTAACACACACACACACATACACACAGACATGCACACACACACACACACACGCACACACACACACACAAACACACACACACACACACACACACACACACACACACACACAAATACACACACAGACATGTGCTCAGTTCGTCGAGCCGAGTCGAATGGTATATGGCATTCGGCCCTCTGGGCCTCTGATAAAAAGTCGAGTTTTCATGCGACCTTAATACGCTTCTATTGGTGTGAGAAGTGTAAAAAGGGAAGTTATCTCCATGATGGATTACTGTTTGATTACTATTATAATAGGCCGTTAAGTTCTGTTTCGTTCATATCTTCGTAATGAAATGTCCGAATAAAAAAAATCAATAACGTTCTATGGGAATGTTGTAGCTTTCATTTGCCGTCAACAGAACTGAAATCGGTTCACAAATGGCTGAGAAACCGATGTGACATTATTTGTAACGCACCCAGACACCCATACACACACATAAACACACCCACCCACGCAGCCACCCACTCTCTCTCACACACACACACACACACACACACACACACACACACACACACACACACACACACACAAACACACACAGACATGTGCTCAGTTCGTCGAGCTGAGTCGAATGGTATATGGCACTCGACCCTCTGGGCCTAAAAAGTCGAGTTTTCATGCGATCTTAATACGCTTCTATTGGTGTAAGAAGGATAAAAATAGGACAGTGGTTCACGGAGAAAAAAGTATAACTCAATCATTAATATATCACCTAAAATCAACTATATTGTTGCATAGATTTTTCGATAACCCATGTGCATGATTGTAACAATCATACATTTCAATTTGATTCACGTATCGTATGCTTACCCTTTCCTTACTTGACCTGCATTCGGACGGGGCCGGCGCCGGTATTGCCTTAGTTTGGGATCCCTAGTTTTTACACATTGAAGATGTATGTTAGTCCCAAGCATCATCTGTTGATTCTCTATGTAATAACAGCTGATCTGGCAACCTCGGGCGGTCAATCATGCTCATGCTCGATTTGTTTAAGGTTCCCGGACGTATTCCTCTCGGCGACAATCTTCCAGTGTTAGTAAGGTCCAAAAGTTCGTTTACCGCTCGCGTCGTTGCAAATGTCGCTACCGTCGCAGATATCTAACAGATTATGGAAAGATAATGGACATTCGAGGAGAACAGCTCAACGACAGCGTACTCCGTCGAAGAAGCTGCCTGCGTGGAACATTTTCGCCAAACTGTGGCTCGCACTCCTAAAGAACGTTACATTGTTCGCTTACTTTTCAAAAAGGACATTCTTCAAACAGCTGTACGTTCCTGAAAGCATCAAGGCATGATAGACACCGACGTTCAGTTCTTGTCGACCCTCGTGACTGCCGATTTCAAACCATCGTCTGGAAACAGACACCATACAAAAATACGAACTGGAAACTGACATACGAACTGGAAACCGTTACGTATGGTACCGCCAGCGCTCCTTTCCTCGCTACTCGGATACTAAATCAACTTGCCGACGACGAAGGTCATCAGTTTCCCCTCGCAGTCAAGACTCCCAAGAAAGATGTCTATGTCGACGATCTTTTTTCTGGCGGAAGCAACACATCAAATGTCATAGATCTCTGAAACCGACTAGACTCAAAGGAATTCCACCGGAGAACCGTTTAATCAAGACTTCCGTGACCTCGATCGAGACCAGATCATCAAAACTCTGGGGCAATATTGGGAACCGGCTTCTGATTGTCTTCGCTACAAGACCGACTTACCATCCGACGAATCCGAACACTTTACGACCCGCTCGGCTTCGTAGGCCCCATCATAACAACTGTTAAGATCTTCATGCAGAACCTATAGACACTCAAAAACGATAGTTGAGCGTGCCGTGTGCCTACGTCAGGTCCATCAACGCTTCTGGAATGGTAAAGGTGGCTCTTCTCACTGCCAAATCGAAAGTGGCACCTCTCAAAAGGCAATCGATTATTAGACTCGAACTCTGTAGAGCCTTATTGGTACCGCAACTATACGAAAAAGTACAGTCTTCATTTCAGGTCGATGCGGTGTGTTACTTCTGGCTCGACAGCACCGTCATAGTCTGCTGGCTTCGCGCGATTCCTAGGCTCGAACTCTGTAGAGCCTTATTGGCAGCGCAACTACACTAAGGTTTTTTTTACACGGGGGATACGTACCGTGTAAAAAAAAACGTGTTAATTCCGAAATCCGTGAAATAAATTTACTGTGATAACATTCGAAGTCACCCCACTTAGTTCAGCGAAAGAAGAACGTTCGTTCGATCCAGCGCTCCGTTATTTTGGAAGATTTATGCGAGTGCAATCGTTGGAAAAAACTAGTTTTTCATCTTAAAATATACTCACTTCAGTGAGTAAAGTAAAAGTGAGCTTTTTTTTTTCTAAGAAGGCAGTGTGGTTTTCCAGTGAAATAGAAAAATCAAACAATGCTAGCTGGCGAATTATCTTCCCGCTTATTTTCGATTCACCTCTGCGTGGTGACGCTAACCAGCGATACACCACTACATCGCCAACGGTCATCCGACAGCGTTGAGCGAGTGCACCCGAAGGCGATCGCATCAGCGCACCGCTCCCCGCTCCCCGCATAGAAGTGCGACGTTCACGCATACGGTGCGTCAGCAGCAGCAGCAGCAACAGAACAGTAATTTAGTTAAGTTTTGTTTTTCCTGTCCCTCATCCCACTAGAGTTTAATTTGTGTGTTCTTTGTTTGTGTGTGTGTGTGTGTGTGTGTGTGATTTAAATTTTCGGCAAATCGTGCATGTTGAAGAGGTTTCTTCGACATGGAAAAAGTGCCTTTGCCACCCGATGATGGGGAGGCACAAAAAATATTCAGACCGCGATCGTATCCGGTTGACTCGGTCGGTCCATGGGTTGTCTACTTTCAGCCCAAAATGAAACCTTTGAATGTGTATCAAATCACTACTGATCTGACGAAGCGATTTTCAGCCGTGACAGAGATCACGAAAGTAAAATTTAATAAACTCCGTGTTGTCGTCTCTAACCTGAAGCAGGCTAATGAGATTGCTGCTTCCCAGCATTTTACACTCGAATATCGAGTTTATATTCCAGCTCGTGATGTGGAGATTGTAGGAGTGGTCACAGAGGCGAGTCTGTGCCCTGAAATTTTGAAGAAGCGAGCGGTTGGCCGATTCAAGAACCCTCTGCTTCCCCCAGTTCAGATACTGGAAGTGACAAAATTAGTGAAAATATCGCACAGCGAGGGTAAGAAAAAAGTTACCCCCACAGACTCGTTTCGGGTAACCTTTTCTGGCTCTGCCCTTCCTCAGTTCTTAGAACTGGATAAACTTCGGCTACCTGTGCGGTTGTTTGTACCCCGGGTAATGATTTGCCAAAACCGTCAGCAGATGGAGCATACGGCCTCCCATTGCGGCAATAAGACACGCTGCTCAACTTGCGGGGAGAAACATGAGGCTGGTCCCTGTGCAGATAATACACTAAAATGCGTTTTCTGCAAGGGAACTCCTCCTCATGCTCTCTCGTCGTGCCCGGCGTATAAACAACGCGGGGAAAAATTGGAACGTTCTCTGAAACAACGTTTAAGGCAATCTTTTGCAGAAATGCTTAAGAAAGCTTCGCCACCCGATACCAATACAAATCCTTTCGCTCCTCTTTCAGATGTCGAGTCTGATTCGGATTTGGTTGAGGAGGGGACATCTTTTAGTTTAGGGACTCTTCATGTCTATTTGTTCTAGCAATAAAATTACTGTCCGCTCCTAGCGCTTCGCATGGAGATGATAAATTATCTGCTTCTGAAAAAAAAACTTCATCAAAGATCGTTACTTCCGCGCTGGGGAGAATACAAAAATAACAATCAAAAGTGCTTTCTACAATGTTCGTTTTTGAGGATTCGTGTAGAATCATTCGATAGGAAACATCACACTCTTTCGCTATTCTATAAGCCACCGAGGGTTGCTATGTTATATCGGTGGTGCTCCGCATGAATGTGTGTGAATGAATTTTCCCATGCTTGAGTGTGACAGTGGTATTTCATTAGGAAAACAAGTCAATTTATTTCAACGCCTGAGAACCAACATGAACCAATCTACACTATCAGTACAGAGGCCGATGTAATCACTTAAAAACCCGAATTAATCCACTGATGGTGAGACTGAACCCTTCTTACACTTCGCCAGAATTTCGAACTCAAATGTGGCCAATACTGGATGCATTTTTTCATCAGAAATTCCAGCAAGATCCAGGAATGTTCGATAAGTCATACATTCAGTTGAACAAAATGAGTTATTTGTCAATCCTGAACGTATTGTTCATCGATGTGATTAAAATATTGAAATTAATAGTGTTCAACGACCTTTTTATGCTAGTAATATAAAAGTATAAATTACATAAATATTAGAAACATCATATTGAATATATGGAATTCCATCGATAGAATGAATAATTAGACAATCCTAAGCGTGAATTTTGATTATTAATAAGTTCATGTTTATTGAAAATTGTGTAGTTATAGTAAATAAC
>JASCZW010002003.1:95000-120074 GCA_034211315.2 Aedes japonicus
GTCATCAGTTTCCCCTCGCAGTCAAGACTCCCAAGAAAGATGTCTATGTCGACGATCTTTTTTCTGGCGGAAGCAACACATCAAATGTCATAGATCTCTGAAACCGACTAGACTCAAAGGAATTCCACCGAAGAACCGTTTAATCAAGACTTCCGTGACCTCGATCGAGACCAGATCATCAAAACTCTGGGGCAATATTGGGAACCGGCTTCTGATTGTCTTCGCTACAAGACCGACTTACCATCCGACGAATCCGAACACTTTACGACCCGCTCGGCTTCGTAGGCCCCATCATAACAACTGTCAAGATCTTCATGCAGAACCTATAGACACTCAAAAACGATAGTTGAGCGTGCCGTGTGCCTACGTCAGGTCCATCAACGCTTCTGGAATGGTAAAGGTGGCTCTTCTCACTGCCAAATCGAAAGTGGCACCTCTCAAAAGGCAATCGATTATTAGACTCGAACTCTGTAGAGCCTTATTGGTACCGCAACTATACGAAAAAGTACAGTCTTCATTTCAGGTCGATGCGGTGTGTTACTTCTGGCTCGACAGCACCGTCATAGTCTGCTGGCTTCGCGCGATTCCTAGGCTCGAACTCTGTAGAGCCTTATTGGCAGCGCAACTACACTAAGGTTTTTTTTACACGGGGGATACGTACCGTGTAAAAAAAAACGTGTTAATTCCGAAATCCGTGAAATAAATTTACTGTGATAACATTCGAAGTCACCCCACTTCGTTCAGCGAAAGAAGAACGTTCGTTCGATCCAGCGCTCCGTTATTTTGGAAGATTTATTCGAGTGCAATCGTTGGAAAAAACTAGTTTTTCATCTTAAAATATACTCACTTCAGTGAGTAAAGTAAAAGTGAGCTTTTTTTCTAAGAAGGCAGTGTGGTTTTCCAGTGAAATAGAAAAATCAAACAATGCTAGCTGGCGAATTATCTTCCCGCTTATTTTCGATTCACCTCTGCGTGGTGACGCTAACCAGCGATACACCACTACATCGCCAACGGTCATCCGACAGCGTTGAGCGAGTGCACCGAAGGCGATCGCATCAGCGCACCGCTCCCCGCTCCCCGCATAGAAGTGCGACGTTCACGCATACGGTGCGTCAGCAGCAGCAGCAGCAACAGAACAGTAATTTAGTTAAGTTTTGTTTTTCCTGTCCCTCATCCCACTAGAGTTTAATTTGTGTGTTCTTTGTGTGTGTGTGTGTGTGTGTGTGTGATTTAAATTTTCGGCAAATCGTGCATGTTGAAGAGGTTTCTTCGACATGGAAAAAGTGCCTTTGCCACCCGATGATGGGGAGGCACAAAAAATATTCAGACCGCGATCGTATCCGGTTGACTCGGTCGGTCCATGGGTTGTCTACTTTCAGCCCAAAATGAAACCTTTGAATGTGTATCAAATCACTACTGATCTGACGAAGCGATTTTCAGCCGTGACAGAGATCACGAAAGTAAAATTTAATAAACTCCGTGTTGTCGTCTCTAACCTGAAGCAGGCTAATGAGATTGCTGCTTCCTAGCATTTTACACTCGAATATCGAGTTTATATTCCAGCTCGTGATGTGGAGATTGTAGGAGTGGTCACAGAGGCGAGTCTGTGCCCTGAAATTTTGAAGAAGCGAGCGGTTGGCCGATTCAAGAACCCTCTGCTTCCCCCAGTTCAGATACTGGAAGTGACAAAATTAGTGAAAATATCGCACAGCGAGGGTAAGAAAAAAGTTACCCCCACAGACTCGTTTCGGGTAACCTTTTCTGGCTTTGCCCTTCCTCAGTTCTTAGAACTGGATAAACTTCGGCTACCTGTGCGGTTGTTTGTACCCCGGGTAATGATTTGCCAAAACTGTCAGCAGATGGAGCATACGGCCTCCCATTGCGGCAATAAGACACGCTGCTCAACTTGCGGGGAGAAACATGAGGCTGGTCCCTGTGCAGATAATACACTAAAATGCGCTTTCTGCAAGGGAACTCCTCCTCATGCTCTCTCGTCGTGCCCGGCGTATAAACAACGCGGGGAAAAATTGGAACGTTCTCTGAAACAACGTTTAAGGCAATCTTTTGCAGAAATGCTTAAGAAAGCTTCGCCACCCGATACCAATACAAATCCTTTCGCCCCTCTTTCAGATGTCGAGTCTGATTCGGATTTGGTTGAGGAGGGGACATCTTTTAGTTTTCCGGGAGGTGCTCCACGGAAGCGAAGACGCATTCGAGCTGTGAAAGCAGCTGAACAGAAGCCTCAAATCAACATGCCCAATACAAAGAGCAGAGAAAAGAAGGATAATCCGAATCCTCCTGGTTTTCGTAGTGCCAACTACTCACAGGATTTCCCATCTCTCCCGGGGACATCTAAATCCCCTGATGCCCCGATTCTAAGAACAGAAGCCCCCCCTTCATCTGGGCTGTTCTCGTTCGATGATATTGTGGAAGGTATTTTTAAATACCTCGAAATGTCTGACCCTCTTAAAAGCATTGTTATGGCAATGCTTCCCACTGTGAAAACTTTTTTGAAGAAATTAACATTAAAGTGGCCCCTCCTAGCAGCTATCATTTCCTTCGATGGATAATTTACCAAAAGAGGTCGGGGATTTGATCACTGTTCTGCAGTGGAATTGTCGAAGTCTTATTCCTAAATTGGAATCATTCAAATTTTTAGCTCACAATATCGGTTGTGATGCATTTGCTCTTTGTGAAACATGGCTTTCAGCCGAAATCGATCTTCCGATTAACGATTTCAACATTATTCGGCTTGATCGTGAGGATTCGCGTGGAGGAGGAGTACTTTTGGGGATCAAAAAGTGCTACTCCTTCTATAGAGTGAATTTTCCTCCAATTCCAGGTATTGAAGTTGTCGCATGTCAGGCTGTTATTAAAAATAAAAGCCTTTGCATTGCTTCTGTGTACATTCCTCCTAGAGCACCAATTAACCGAAAACAACTTTCAGATATTTGTTCGGTTCTGCCTGCTCCGCGGTTGGTCATGGGAGATTTTAACTCACGGTACAGGCTGGGGAGAACTGTACGATGACAACCGGTCTTCTTTGATATATGACCTCTGTCACAACTTCAATATGACAGTTCTCAACAATGGAGAAGTTACACGCTTGGCTGGTCCATCCTCACTTGGTAGTAGGTTAGACCTCACACTTTGCTCGAATTCATTATCGTTGGACTGCACGTGGAATGTGATCCAGGATCCCCACGGTAGTGATCATTTACCTATAAAAATTTCGGTTGCAACCGGGCTCACTACGCCGGAATCTATCAAAGTCACGTATGATCTAACTCGTAATATCGATTGGACAAGGTTCAAGACAGCAATAGATGAAGCCGTAACAACGGTAGAAGGGCTTCCACCGCTGGAGGAATATAACTTCCTCTCCAACCTGATTTTGGAAAGCGCGCTTCAAGCTCACACTCGACCAGTTCCAGGAACGTCATTTCGCAGGAAACCTCCTTCCCCATGGTGGATCAGCAATGCACCGAGGTTTACCGCAAAAAGTCCGACGCGTTCAAAGTTTTTCGTAGACGTGGAACACCTGAGCACTTCGGAAGGTACACGACTCTCGAACGAGAATTTAAGAGCCTCATCAAGGCCAAGAAAATTCGTCGACGGGTTATCGCGTGAAACGTCGATGAGTACGCTTTGGAATACGGCGCGAAGATTGCGTAACAGAATCACGAACAACGAGAACGAGGAGTACTCGGACCAATGGATCCTCAAGTTCGCGCGAAAAGTTTGTCCAGATTCTGTGCCAGCACAAATGTTTCCTCGCGAAACAACGAATTCGATAGATGAGATTAGCCAACCTTTTTCGATGGTAGAACTCTCTCTCGCACTCCTTTCGTGTGGCAATACGGCTCCAGGAGCTGACAGGATCAAGTTCAACTTGCTCAAGAACCTCCCAGATGTCGCGAAGAGGCGCATGTTGAACTTGTTTAATCAGTGTCTGGAACTCAACATTGTACCGGATGACTGGAGGCGGGTGAGAGTTATTGCCATTCAAAAACCTGGTAAACCCGCGTCCGACCACAACTCTTATCGACCCATCGCGATGTTATCTTGTATTCGAAAGTTGTTGGAGAAAATGATCCTTTTCCGTCTGGACAAATGGGTTGAGACGAATAACCTGCTTTCAGATACGCTATATGGTTTCCGCAGAGGTAAGGGCACGAACGACTGCCTCGCGTTGCTTTCCACAGATATTCAGTTAGCTTTTGCTAAAAAAGAGCAAATGGCTTCTGTATTCTTGGACATAAAGGGCTTTTGATTCAGTATCTGTTGAAGTTCTCTCAGATAAACTCCATGCTTGTGGTTTTTCACCATTAATGAACAATTTTTTGTACAATTTGCTGTCAGAGAAACATATGAGCTTTTCTCATGGAAACTCTACAGCTTTTCGATTTAGCTACATGGGTCTCCCTCAGGGATCATGTTTAAGCCCTCTTTTGTATAATTTTTATGTCAAAGACATTGACGGTTGTCTAGGTGACAACTGTACGTTGAGACAACTTGCAGATGACGGCGTAGTGTCTGTCACGGGACCCAATGGGGTCGATCTACAAGGACCCTTGCAGGATACCTTAGACAATTTGTCTACTTGGGCTCTAGAGCTAGGTATCGAATTCTCTACGGAGAAAACTGAGTTGGTAGTTTTTTCTAAGAAGCACAACCCTGCACAACCGAAACTTCAAATTTTGGGTACACCGATAACTCATTCCATGTCATTTAAATATCTTGGGGTCTGGTTCGATTCAAAGTGCACCTGGAGATCTCACATTGAGTACCTGAAGCGAAAATGCCAGCAAAGGGTCGATTTTTTCTGCACAATTACCGGGACCTGGTGGGGAGCGCATCCGCAAGATCTTCTAACGTTGTACCGGACAACGATTTTGTCGGTTATGGAATACGGTAGTTTTTGTTTTCAGTCAGCGGCCCGGTCGCACATCATTAAACTGGAACGTATTCAGTATCGGTGTCTTCGTATCGCGTTAGGTTGCATGCACTCGACTCACACCATGAGTCTTGAAGTGCTGGCTGGCATGTTGCCACTCTCAGATCGATTTACAGAGTTATATCTCCGGCTCCTCACCAGGTGTGAAGTTATGAACCCCCAGGTGATCGAAAATTTTGAGAAACTCCTTGAGTTGAATCCTCAAACCCACTTCACGAGCTTGTACCATTTGTACATAACACAGGATGTCAGCCCTTCGCTTAATATTCCCAATTGTGTTTGCTTCTCCGACTTCGGAAATTCGGTTCATTTTGATTTATCCATGAAACAGGAGCTTCGTGGAGTCCCAGAGCATCATCGTCCTATGATTGCTCCGGTGATATTTGCTGCAAAGTTTGGCCTAGTTGATTCCACTAAAACGTTTTTCACTGACGGGTCTTTGATAGAGGACTCCGCTGGCTTTGGTGTATACAATGAAAATTATAGCATCGCTCGTAAACTTCAAGCACCTTGTTCTGTTTTTGTCGCGGAATTGGCAGCAATTTATTTTTCTTTAGAAACTGTTGCCTCTTTTACACCGGATCAATACTTCATTTTCACGGATAGTCTTAGTTCTATAGAGGCTATTCGCTCCTTGAGGCCGGTAAAGCACACCTCCTATTTTCTTATGAAAATACGAGGTCTTCTAAGTGCTTTATTTTCACGTTCTTTTATTATCACCTTTGTGTGGGTCCCTTCTCATTGTTCGATTCCTGAAAATGAGAAAGCGGACTCGCTTGCAAGGGTGGGCGCTATGGAAGGCGATATTTATGATCGACAAATCGCCTTCAACGAATTTTTCTATATTTTTCGTCAGATATCACTCGATAGCTGGCAGGATAAATGGAGTAGAGGAGACTTGGGGCGATGGCTACATTCTATCACTCCAAAGGTGTCTAACAAATGTTGGTTCAGGGGATTGGATGTGGGTCGAGACTTCATTCGTGTGATGTCTCGCCTCATGTCCAATAATTATTCTTTGAACGCTCATTTGTCCCGTGTTGGGCTGGGAGACAGCAATCTCTGTGAATGCGGACAAGGTTACCAGGACGCAGATCACGTTATTTGGTTTTGTGCTGAGCATCGTGGAGTCAGATCTGAGCTGTATGATTCCCTTCGGGCTCGAGGTAGACAACCCAATGTACCGATTCGAGATATTTTGGCTGCGCGCGATCTGGAGTTTATGAAACTCATTTATGTGTTTTTGACTAACAGTAGCTTTAGATTGTAGATTGATTAACTTACTTGTTTAGGTTAAATTTTTGAGGAATGTGTGCGCCAGTGTGTGAGTGTGGTTGTGTGTGTGTGAGTGTGATTGTGTGTGTGTGAGTGAGTTATTCTTTTTTTTTTTAAATTAAAAACGTTCAATTAAAAAATTGTAATTTGAAGTTCTAGATATAAGAAAACCATTGTTCCTTATGCTTTGTTCAACATTCCCACCCCAATTTTCCCATCCTTAAAATTGTTATTCCTATTAACCTCGAGACGACCGCGAGTAATCGGTTCTATTCCCTTAACCTTAGTTCTAAGATAACTGATGTATTTAAACATGAAAACTTGGCTCTGTAAAGTTGATTCGATTGAGCCTGTACAAATAAATGAATTCGTAAAAAAAAAAAAAAACATTCGAAGTATCTGCATCTTTTGAATGGCCCTGACCTTCTGAATAAATTTGCTGAAGACCGCACATTTGCAGATATTAAGGGTCTCGAGATATGCCATCATGAATGTACTTATATTATCCCCACTTATAGCCACACACATTCACTCCGGTCCTATTTTGTGTTCTGGCCCTGGGCCCCTGGGCCCTGGCGCTTGCCTCTTGTAACTTGTTGTGCTATCCATTCCACTGTTAAGAAAATCTTCATTGTGTTTTTCATTGCAAAAGACTTATCATGTTATCGCAGTTAATTTTTTACATGGATTCGGAATTAGCACCGTTTTTTACACGGATTGGAAAAAATCGCTAACACGTTGTTTATTCCAAAAATCGTGCAAAAAACCCGTGCCAAAAAAAAATGTTTAAAAAAAAACTTAGTGTGTACGCAAAAGTACAGTTCAGCTCGACGCGAAGTGTTACTTCTGGCTCAACAGCACCGTCGTACTCTGCTGGCTGGCGCGCGTCTCCATCTGCTTGGAATACTTTCGTTGCCAACCGAACGTAGAAAATTCAAATCGCCACCCAGAACTGCGCGTGGAAACATAGCTGGACGCTATCGTCGGCTTTGATCTCTGATGGCAGGGACCTATGGCACTTGAGCCTCATAAATAAATAATTTAAAAAAATGAAGCATGCTCCTTCCTGTATTTTTATTCCGCTACACATCCTTAAATTCTAGTCTATTTGTTATCGTCCGTCTCCGTCTTCGTTTAAGGGCATTTCCATTCCACTTGGACTCTTCATACTCCTGAGAAGAAATCCACATCTGCTGGAATATTCCGATGCTTGCCAGAATAGATCCGCCTATCCAAGCTCCAAACCGCCGTTATACAGAACCGTTGGCCGAAATCATTTTCAACCGAGTGTTGGATGGTTCCCGGTGCTGCAGATCTCGATTCAAACGTTCCGGGAAGCCAGGCATCAGAGTATTTCCACCGGTAACAATAACCGATCCATACAGGGGATAAACGCACGTCAGCGTCGCACATTCCAACGCTGGTGGAAGCCAACTGACCTGCTCCCAGCATCGTATGATCAAATAAGCTTTCAGCCAGTTTGAAACGCTCCGGACCGAAATACTGATGATACCCGTTGGGAAATTCGAAGCCGCAACTCACCGCTGGTGACATTGTTGTCCAATTTTGTTTCCAAATCCAAAGTCAGTACTGCATCCGGAAGGATAATTTGTTGTTGTTCACCAGTTGTTTAAGGATGATTTGACATTTCGCCGAGCAGTGTGCACGCTAACTCAAACAACAGTAAATGTAAATTTTGGGGCAATGTTGAGTGTGATAAAAAAATCACTGTGACAAAAAAAATCTCACACTACTCTTATAAGGTGCAAAAAGCGCAATATATGCCTTGAATATAAAGTGATAGTAAGAAAAGCGTCAAATCTGTTCTATTTAACAGTATAAATTAAAAGCTCTTTATTCAATACCTTAGCTCGACTTAATGGTTGTAGTTTTATTTAATATTTGCTTGCTATTTCATTTATTGTGTAAGGACGCGAGGGAGGTTGGGAGGATTGTTACCATCACTTTAAATTTCAATTTACGAGGATTTAATAATGCAATACTAGGTAGGTTGGGTTTTCGGTAAATGAACGGTTGGAAGTGCATTGACTTACTGTAGCTGCTTTTTACATAGTCAAGTAATTTAATTTTTATAGTGTAAAATTCCATGTAAATTATTCAAGTGGAAATTTGTATATATAGCAATAGGGTCTTTCATGATGTCCTTCTATATGAAAAGAGTGAGACCTTGTAAAAACCAGCACAGTATATGCAGTTGATTTTTTGGTCCATTCCTATTGGATCAGTCTATAAAAGCAAATGAGTCCTATACGAATAACATACAGTGGAAGATGCGTTGGAAAGTAGTATTTCTTGATTTTATGATGCAACATAGAGACTGATATGCTTTTATGGTACGTTATTTGAATTGTATTTTTTTTTGTGAGATCCTTTCTCATTTTATTGCCCACAACTATTTTATTAGGAACAGTAGAAATTTGCAATATCCCAGTACATTTACTAGTGCAAATAAAAACAAAAATAAATGTGTTACTAAATCGAAAGTTCAGTATAGCCGTGAATTTTTTTTTGTCCTATCTTTTTTTTTATAAATCATTTATGCTAAAAATTTCTGCTGTTCCTTTAAAAACTATATAACGGGGATTCCCTAGGGGGGGGGGGGGGGGGGGGGGGGTGTTGGTAGCCTAAGGCAGTCGAAGGATTTGTTGACTGGACAAGGGTTCGTGGAGTCGCCAGTCCCTTGTCATGCAAAGACACGCGGCCTTCTGGCCGTAGTCTTCCGAAGGTCCTCACTGAGATCGGCTGACCCTGCTACAAGAAGCCATCACGTAGGCTATTCTCTCAGAACAACCTGCTGAGAATAGTCCTGCAACCATAGGTAATACTTGCACTGATAGTGGGTTCTTATCACGCATCACATCACATCGTTCAGGCTCGTGCTTTAACATATGCCCAAATCGAATAATCCAAAGGATTATGATCTGAACTGCTAGGGGGCCAATCCTTCGGCCAAAACTTCATGTTATCGTTCAACCATCATTGGGTTCGATTGGACGTGTGACACGGCGCTCTATCCTGCTGTAGGACAACGTTTTGGTCCTCGGAAAAGTTGGCCTTCACCCAGTGAAGCACTTGGTCCTTTACTTCGGTATTGATTTGAACTCCAGCATCAATGAAAACAGGTGGCATTTTCAAACAGTTGGACGCCACCAAGCAAAACATCATGACACCAGCCGGATGTTTGGTTCGAAATTTGAATTTTCACTTGTTCCGGAACGTTCTTCATTTTCTGCGGTGAAATGAACCGGTCCGTGCAGCTATTGACCACAGCATCGATGCTGAAAAGCTTTTCGTCGGAGAATAGGATTATCATGTTTTCCTTCTTCAACCAGGAAAGGAAAGGAACGAGTCACGTAGATCCTTTATCCGGTCCGTAATCAAGTGGCGCTTCACTCTGGCTATGAAAAATGCATGCAGGTGTTCTTTGATGATTCTCCACATGGATTTCTCCGAAATATTGACTTCCTTTGCAAGTTTTCTTATGGAACGCACCGGGTTACGAGCAATTTTTGCACGGACCTATTTGATCACGTTCGGCGTGCGTGCAAAGCGCGGACGTCCGCTTCCCGGCTTCCGCTGCCTAGAATCATCCTGCAGGGACTTTTTTATGCGGTAAACTGTTGCTAAATGGCACCCTACCACCTTGGCAATTTCTTTCGGCTTTTTCTGGGCGAGCAACAAACTGGTGATCACTTCTTTCGCGAACATTTTGACGAATTTGCAATAAAAAGAATGTTTGGACACCGACAAACCGACATGAATGACAATATAAAATGTCTCAATATTTCTGTTCAAATTATATTACTGACATCTATCTTCGTGTTCGCTGATAACGTCTATTGAATCCATGAACACGCTTGGGAACTTGATAAGATGGTTCAAGTCTGAGCTATTATGGACACATTTATTTGATCTAGATAAAATTATTCTATAGGTTTTGACAGATGGGATCGCTGTTATTTGAATCGGTCGTTATGGATTTTTGATCAATAGTGGTTATTGAGTTTCATGTCGGTTTGTCGGTGGTTTGGATGCAGCACTTGCAAGTAAACATAAACAAATACACTTTCGACAGAAATTAGTCACTAGCTACACGAATTAACCCAATACTCAAGTTTGAACATTTCGCATTATTTTCTGCCGCACCCTGTATAAGTGCTGAAGGGATTATTACTAACATACTTATTTCTAACACTGATCCCGAAACTAACACTCATCCATCGCACTATAATAAATACCTTCCCTTAAATTTGTAGGAGACCCAATCCTTGGTCTTTTCTTTTTTAGCGTTTCAAGCTTATTGCTTACGCAACTAGCTTATTTTTTGCTTTCAACTTAGTGTTTTAAATGCATTTCCACAGTTATTAATTTAAAACTTTTGATGGCAGGTACCATTTTTGCATTAATATGATTATGTGGCAAGTACAAACATACCCTATGCCAAGGGAGTCGAGAAATGTTCTTTAACGAAAAACATCTAGACCAGATCAGGAATTGAACCCAGCCACCTCCAGTGTTGCTTTGTAGTCGTACGTTCCAGTCTCAAGCGCATCGCGAATAGCTCGATCCTTATCCCCGAAGCCCCATAGTTCAGCTAATTGCTTTACAGCAAGCACCAAATCTTCAGAATTCTCATGCTGACCCTGCGTACGGGTCAAACATTTGTATGCGTGAATAACGTCGGAGTCATTCTTGTCATACCGATTTTTTAGTTCATCAGTGATTTGCTTGTAAGTCAAATCCCTAACGCTTTGACCCGAGGATAATAGCTTAACCTGTTTGTACACCTCGATGCCGCAAACGGACTTAAAGAAAATCTTATATTTTTCAGCGGAGTAATTATTGTGTTCAAATAAAAACTCCAACTGCTCCAAATACTGCGAACAGGGATCGTACTCGACACATACGGTTCAGTCGTCGTAGTTAAACACATCCTAACCAGGGGGAGTAAAGAATTGAATAAAAGCACAACATGATTTAAATAAAAGCAAAACTGTTGACACAGCAGTGAACGACAAGCTCACCGCGAAAAATCACTTGCAGCTAAATCAGAGCTCAACCTTTTCAAGTCAGCATGCCACACAAGAGTACTTGACCAGTAGAATAAACTTCGATACACTTGGATATACCCAGTGATAACAGGCAACACAACAGCAAAGCAGCAGGCAGCAGGACAACAAAGCAGCAGGCAGCAGGACAATAATCGTCTTTGGCCAAAGTTCAATAATTACAGTAATTGCAACAGTAATTCAAATGCAAGATTTTTCATAAATGCTGGAAGGATTCCATAAGATCCCGCACCTTTCGCAGCATCAAGATTTTTCAAACCAGTAAGAATGTCTTGAACATGTACCTGACTAACTCTAATGTCATTTGAGGATACAGGAAAGAATGAAAAATAATCTACACCGCGATCATCATCTGAAAATGTCGTGTAAATTTCTTGGAAAAACTTTGCAAACATGTCACAAATCTCACCAGGGTTTCCAGCGCTTTTGTCATCGAGATGCATTTTTGAAGGAAAGTTGTTTGATTTTAATTTTGTTCTGACATACTTGAAAAGCTGTTTAGGACATGATTTGATTTCACTCTCTGTTCTGAAATTATACTCTTCCAATTCGGAATTGATTGCTGAATTAAGCTGATCACAGATATTCACATAATTTTGCAGATTGACATAAGAGTTGCTTTATTTGTAAATTTTGTGGGCCTTTTGCTTCTGATTTTTCAAATTAATAATATTCCGGTTGAACCATATTGGATATTTGGAGTTATATCTGCGTCTTTTTCTTTTAAGAGGTACGTTCTCATTAATTATGTCAAATAAAAACCTGTAGAAGACATCAACAGCGCTTTCGATGTGTATTTCATTTCGTATGATTGATTGCCAGTTGATTGAATTTAGCTTAATTTTTATGTTCTCGTAATTAGCTTTGTTGTATTCAAAGATTTCCACATAATCGTAGTCGTTGGGCCGTGGATTGTAATGAACAAATAAAGAATATTCAATTGCAGTATGAAATTGTTCGTTTTTCTATAAGGGCATCAGGCATTCATTAACACAAAAATCCTCATGAATGTTTGTCAGCAAAAAATCTAAATAACAATTTTGCGGATTTTTTACATGATTAATTTGATTAGAACCTGGCTGGCAATTTTGTCAAAAATTAACTGTAATGTCACATTGTCCCCAAGGACTGGAAGAAGAAAATCTCATTTTCAACGTCAAAAATGAAGTTCGCATTGCGGTGATTGAAGTCGCTGTATACGTGAACTTTGATCTCAGGGGAAAGATCTGAGAGGATTTCTTCAGCATTTTGCAAAAAATGCTTCGTATGTGTTTTTGTTAGCATGATGGGGTGGGAAATACACAGATACAAACACATGAATTTAACCAGCTATTTGCGCTTTAACCCAGACATGTTCAAACTCCTTAAATTTGGTAGAGGGAATTAGTTTAGCATTAAATTTAGATGAAATCGCAAGGAGACGCGGCCGGGTAGCTCAGTGGTTAACCGTTCTGCTTACTGAGCAGATGGTCGGGAGTTCAATCCTAGGCCCGTCCCCTTCCTTGCCATTTGTCACTTGCCTCTTTCTATCACCACTAGATTTAAAATGAAAAGCAGTCTACTGCGCTCTCTTTCATTGATCGATTCACTTACCACAGTGCATCCATGATCTAAAAATAAACCTGCCTCACTAACACAACTATCCTTCCCTTGGTAATTGTAGAGATGCAGTGGTGATCACGGTCTCTAATAACAACAATTGTCAAACTTATCATCCTTCTTCCCCCCTCCCCAAAGACCGTGAGAACGTGGCCGGCGCCGGTAATGATCTATAAATAGAATTATAGCGAATTCGTTTTTGAT
Source organism: Aedes japonicus (assembly GCA_034211315.2). Classification (NCBI taxonomy): domain Eukaryota; kingdom Metazoa; phylum Arthropoda; class Insecta; order Diptera; family Culicidae; genus Aedes; species Aedes japonicus. The sequence goes on from JASCZW010002003.1 coordinate 108,126, forward strand.
CCAGTTCCAAACTGGATCGGGTATCGAAATTGGATCGGCTTGTTGTTTGTCAAACGTCAGTGTGTATGGTTTTATTTGTAACTCGTATCGAATTGAGGTTTGTACTGATAATAAGTTCAGGAATCGCAGGTTGGAACTGGTTCCAACCTAGGTTCAAAAACGAATTCGATATTAGTGAACTTGTACATTGAAGATGTAAAAGCTACTCCAAAGCTCCATCTATGTGGTTCTCTGTGCAATTACACTAGTTCTGATCAGTAAAGGAGTAGCAACTACGATATTGCACGGTCTTTTTTATAAAAAAAAAAAAAAAATAGATGAAATCGCAATGAGAACACCACCACCAGACCTCCTTTGTGCCATTTGATGGTTACGGTCGTCTCTGATACGGAAAAATAATTCACAAACATTTCTTCACTTTTAATGCTCTCATTCTAACTAGTTTCTGTACCCATTATGATAGAAAAAGATGAACTCATTAAATTTTTGTAAGTTGTTTTCACCTTGGATGAGCGTATGAAAATACGATTAAAGTTCTGACAATATATCAGCACTTCAGTTACATTAGAGTGTGAAGAAAGGTTTGAGAACTTGTCAATACAATTAGAATTAGTTAATTCGAAACTAAACGCAATCCTTGGCATATTATCGAGCAGACCATAATCCGGAACCATTTTATGATGTGAACAGATGTAAACACGTCTCTTCCTTTGGAGAAACATGACAACTGTTACGCTTCTGTAGTTTTACTACCCGGTTCCACAGTTGACAGTATACAGCGCCCGATCTTATTGATGTGTGCTTGTAGAGCGCTTAGGAAGATCTACCATGGGTTGTTCCACTTCGGTAGCCAACTTGACCTCGATCGATGTTGATGTTGTTGTTGATGATGATGTCGGAGACGGGACGGCCGAGATTTGTGACGTGGCGATTTCGTACCTGAATTTCGTCTGAAGAGAAAATATAGATATGCAAATATTTGTATTTTTACAGACAGCCAAGCGGCACTCAAAGCGTTAAGTAATTATAAATGTACATCCAAACTTGTCTGGGAATGCATTCTTTCATTGCGAAAGGTGTGCCAAGATAACTCGGTAAATTTATTCTGGGTTCCGGGACACTGTGGCATTGAAGGCAATGAAAGAGCAGACGAGCTTGCTAAACAAGGTTCAAATGCACAGTTTATTGACCCAGAACCATTCTGCGGTATATCATAATGTGCCATAAGAATGGAATTAAAATCTTAGGAAGAGCAAAGGGTGATGACCAATTGGTTGGTCACCACAAAGTGTTCTCAAGCGAAAAGGTTTATAATTCTGAATGTTACATTAGTAAAAAGCTTTTGGAGCTCAATAAGAGAGTTCTTTGTACCTATACTGGCCTAGTAACCGGACATTGCCCGAGTAGATATCATTTGAAAAACATTGGCCAGGTTCAGACTGATATCTGTCGTTTCTGTAACATGGAACGTGCAACTTCGGAACACCTGCTTTGCAGTTTTGATGCTGTGTACAAGAGCAGACTTAAATTTCTGTACAGTGGTTATATGCACCCTAAAGAAATTTGGACTGCAAATCCTGGTAAGGTGGTGGGTTTTATAAACTCAATTTTGCCTGACTGGGAGACGCGTCTTAGGCTGGTCACTTGACAAATGGTGATCTAACTTTAAGATGCGAATTAGTATAGTAAATAGAGGGAATACCATAAAATTTCAACTCAGTGGACGCAGTGGTTCTACGCCACAAAAAATAAAAAAAAACCAAACTGGGCCAGTACACGTAGCTTCTTGCGAAGGTCTTCATACGTTGCATGCCTGGATGACCACAATGAAGCTGTTGGAGGCACCGCTTCCGCTACAGTGACGGGATAATGAGTCGTTCGGCAAAGAGGATGCACCCATCGTCCAAAGAGAGCGATTCCTACCTAGTTTAGAACCGACGAAGTTCTGACCCGTCGAGTGTAGACTGGAGCCAGGCGTTCTGAAAGTAGCGGTGGACTTGGTGGAGCAGCGTATCTGCATTGCGTGACGACTCTGAAATTGAGAGGCAACATTTTAACTGTATTAGAGACTACTGACCTAAGATCCTCTTCGAGGTCCTCTTCAGGCCTGACATTCTGGTTGATCAACCTTGATAGCACATCTGCATTGTCAAACTTCTCGGTGGACATATATTCGATGTCAAAGTCGTAAAGCAACAAGTTGAGGGCGAAGCACTGAAGACGGTATGCAGTTAAGACGGGGATTACTTTCTTGGAACCGAAGATACGAAGTAGAGGGCGATGATCGGTCTGCAGCCGGAAGTGCCGTTCGAAAAGCATATTGTGGAACTTCGTAACAGTGGGCCTCGCCCTGCCTTCGTGAGTGCCCTGGTTGCGTGTTGGATGACTTTAACGGTACAGTCGGCGAACCTGTGGCTAATGGTCGCCCCACGGAGCAAGTGTCAGCAGAACCAATGAGAGAATCTGCTTTTACTGATCGAACGTTTTCTGGCACTCCGCAGTCCAGAGAAACTTTGTCTCCATTTTGAGGAGATCGTCGAGCGGGGACGAACTTGGGGACTGGCTGTTGGAGACGAACTTGCCATAGTAGTTGATCGCCCCCACGAACGATCGTACACCGGATACACCGGTGGTTGGAGGCGGCAGCTTAGACATCACCCCGATTATGGAGGGATCTGAGCGTAGCCCGAGACTGTCGACGATGTGCCACAAGTAACGGATTTGCTGCTTGCGAAATGTGTATATTATGGTCGTGCTCCTCTTCTGTTTCGCCGCCGACGATGACGTCATCGAGATAGCTAGAGGTACCCTGGAGGCCGGCTAACATGGTGTCGATGAGCTGCTGGAATGCACCAGGCGCGATATTACAACCGGCGGGAGGCGGTTGTACAAATAGAGGCCACGATGTGTGTTGATAGTCAGCATACTACGTTGATGTTCATCGACTTCCACCTGCAAGAAGGCATCGGACAAATCTATCTGACTGAAGATCTTGCAGTTAGCCAGCTTGGCGAAGATATCGTCCGGAAGTGGAAGCGGTTACTGCCGTGGTTGGAGCGCTGCGTTCAGACCCGTTGAGTAGTCTCCGCAAATCCTCATGGAGCCATTGACTTTGCGGACTACGACAATCGGAGCGGCTCACTCCGAATAATTGACCGGTGTGATGATGTTCAACTTCTCCAGCTGGTCGAGCTCACGGTCAACTGTATCGTACACAGCGTAAGCTACCGGACGCTTCGGACAGAAGACTGGTCGAACGTGTTCTTTCAGCTCCAACTTCACCTTTGTTTTGCTACACAAGCCGAGCTGTTCGCTGAAGACCTTGGGGAAAGACAACTTGAATGCAGCGGTTGACGATGTCGATCCTGACACGTGGCAGCAGAAAGTGTCCATCGGCACGTACCACAGGTTGAAGCTGTCGACCAAATCGGATCCAAGTAACAGCAGCTGGCTCTCTATCACACAGATGAGTTCGCGTCGTGTGCTGCTTCCAGTGATGACGTCACACTCAAATTCGTGCTAATATGCTGCCAAATGCCGTTCTCGCTTTACTGCCGGTGATGAAAACGCAAGATTCTCTGATGGCTAAGGCGGTGTCGAGTTGCAGGCAAATATCCATTCCGGAAAGGCCAACGAAATCAAATCTGCGTCGCTAGTGCACGCTGCACACGTCGACGACCACCACCTTGGCTGACAGGTTTTCGGGACTTGGCACTATTGCAGTACCCCTCACGATGTCCGAACTGCCCACAGTCTGAACATTTGAAATTTCTTTAGCTGCAATCCCGAACGAAATGCACCGCAGAACCAACAAGGTGAATTTGTTTTTCTTCCGGTGTCACTGGATTGACGTTTTGGTGAATCATGGTCACGCTTCACATACTGCTTACCACCAAACTTGCGAATCTCTTGTACTTGGTTATACGTGGACGGAGATTCGATCATCGCACTGTCGTGTTTGAGGTTGTAGAGGCACTGACATTCCTACGAAAGTTGTTCTAATCACACGTCGTTCCTCTTCGATTTTCGGTAGGAGACGTGTGCGAATTTCGACGTCGTTCTCCGATTTCAGGTCACACACGTAGAACAAGTACTTGAATTGCTCTTCTGAGAGCTTTCCAAGCTCAAACCCCACGCAAGATTTATTTACTCTGCAAGCAAACGTCACATGGTTCTCTGCGGGGTTTTTCGGTATCTGACGACTGATAACCGACTGTTTCGCTCCAAAAAGGTCTTGAGCTTGGCAACTGTTTGAACGAAGCTACACTTTTCGGCATTTTCGGTAAAATATACCTTACCGGGCGATAGAAACGGGAATGAACGGCTACTGCTGCTGTGTTAAACTAACCGGAACGAACTGCTGCAGCTGCTGTTGGAGGTGGACCGCAGAAACGGGAATAATCGGCTGATTCATTTGCTGCCGATTATATATTACGGCGGTACATCTTTCAACTTAGCAGCATCTTTCTCGAAAAGATCGTCGTATATCGAGTGCCACGCAGCTTGGATTCAGCTTCGAACTCCCTGATATTGCTGGCCAGTGAGCAGAGGATTTGTTCCGGGTTCAGTGGTACTTTCACGTTGATCGGCGCTTCGAATAAAGTTTGCGCCATCGTTTGTTTGTATTGCGCTTGTAGCTGCTGCAACACCTGCAACATTTGAATGAGAAGTGCTTCGGTATTACTTACCTGGGCTGGCGGTTGGTGGTGCGGGAAAGGCGCATACTACTGCCGGGCGGTAGAAACGGGAATGAGCGTCTGCTGCTGCTGCTGCTGCTGCTGTGTTAAACTAACTGGAACGAACCGCTGCTGTTGCTGCTGGAGGTGGACCGCAGACACGAGAATAATCGGCTGATTCATTTGCTGCCGATGATTTATTACTCATTATTTTGATTAAGTTCCAACGTAAGAACTGCAGTACGCGACGCGAGATTAGACACACCACTTATGAATCTTACAAACGAAAAAGGAACATACAATATACCTTTTATTGTCGACCAGTTTCGGGCTCGATGCTGCAGTGCACGACATCACACTCCACTTTCTCTTCTTATGCGCGTTTACATGACTAAAGATAAATAACAACAAAAACACAACCACATTAAAAAATCATTTATGCGCATCTTCAGCATCCCACAGTGACAGCTATGCTGCGGTGTGCGAGCCCTGCGGCTTTGCGCTGCTTAGGTTGGACGAGAGCAAATGAAGCGCAGCGCAATGGGGTGATCCACAATAAACAATTTAGTCTAACAATAATTTTTGGGAACTATTAAACGAACTATCCTTTTACACGTTTGCAAAAATTTATTTTGATCATCACACACAGCAATGTTATAGTTAAGAACTAGGAGTGATGAAAAGAATAAATTTTAGTTTTACTGCAATTTTAACTTCCAATATCTGCGCCACTAAGAATTCGGTAAGCAATTCAAGTTATTCAGTTTGTAGTAAAAATGATAACCAATAAATTCAATGCTCCGCTTTCCAAAGTGAGTAATAATCGACATCATTCAAGTTGTATGTAATGGTAACAATAAAGAACTAGTATTGCAGAATAGATCGAAACATAATGATAACGGAATTATTTTTTTTTTTTATTAATTATTAACCTACTTGTAAAAAAATCGGGGGGAGGTAGTTCATCAACTCTTCCGGTCTGCCTCTAAGCATCTTGCTATGAGGTACCAGGTGGTTACACACCGACTACCTGTCGATCTTCCATGTTTTGAAGACGTCTGTATTGAATTACTATATCATCACTATATCACAAAACATTGCGATTTGAAAGCATTGGTTATAGGACCAAGTCTCCCCCGGCTGGTGCTAAACAGATGAGCTTGGGAATCAATAGAAGCATAAAGTTGAGAGTAGGTGCGGAATGCTTCTGGGGCGCTTATTTCGCGAAATCCTAAAATCGTGATTCAAAGTGTAGATTACTCTTTGGGACGTTCAACTTGCTTGTTGTAGATATCGCTTCCAGTTGTGAAATGGTTTTTAGACTGTAGTTGTGCATGTTGAGAGTTTGCGAAAATCAGGGAGCCTGCGGCGGGCATCGGTTGTGAACAGTTGTGTCGAGGGTGTGTTGCGCAAGGTTTTGTTATCGAGCATATCGCATTTTCTATTGTTTCGGTTACCTATTGTTCGGTGGCGCGAGTGATCGAGTGAACAAAGAAGAACAATAAGGCTGCTTCCCGGTGAGATGTGCTGGTTCGCCGGATGCGGTGGGCGGGTGGTGGGGATCATAATTAATTGTGATCCATATTATTCGTTCGCCAAACTCGCTGGGCCACATATCTAGTAACCAGCCAATTACTATTCCATTTTGTGAGTGGTTGCAACAGCGTCTGTACTATTGGTGTAAACTGATCTAAATTGGCACCCATGCTTTAATAAAAAAATTACCTTGTTTTCTCAATTAAATACAACCATCATACTTTGTGAGGGGCCCCAATAGCATCCTTACTGTTGGTGTAAATCGGTTCAAATCGGAAATCGGTACTAATATAAATTTTTTTAAGCTTCACACAAACATATGAATGATAAGAAAGCGTATTACCACTAACTAATAAAGCGTATACCACTAACTAATATCTTTATTATGTTTGATATCTATACGAGCGGTAGTGGAAATCAAAGAGCAAGTTGGATGACAAAACTTGCAGTATCAATGCAACAACAACAACCAATAGGAGAAGAAACAGATGAGAACTTTTCATACTTGAACTTATAAATTACAATAATCACTAAATCATTAATCCGTTTTTGTTTCAACATTCAAACGCCCCTCTCTCTCCTGCTTCGCTTTCTGCCTCCTACTATCCTCTATGTAATGAATCTTACACTTGTTGGGACTGGTTGGTTAATAGCCGGCGCCTGCTTGTGGAAGATCCCGGTGTGCTATATGGTCTATCAAGGGCATATCAACGGGCAGGCTTGGTAGGTTCTCGCCTAGCCCAAACGCAGATGGGCGGACAGTGGTCTGCCAGGGCGGGAGCTGAGAAATTACAAATTACAATTACAATTATTAACTTACTAGTAACAAAATCTGAAAAAAAATAAAAATAAAAATTGAATGAACTTAGAGTTCCGACTTAACTTATAAATTAATAAATTTTATGCAAAGATGCCGCTTTTTTCTTTTTTCTTTCTAATATTTTCCAAATTCGACCTTCTGTTCTTCTTCGGGTTATTTGACCTTTTGTCCATTCGATATTTGGTCCATACGGCCTTTTGTACTTTCGACCGTTTACTCTGCAAATCCTTACACATACACAAAACACATTTATTGCCTACTCCTTTATTAGTAGAGATGATTAACTGTATCACTGATAAAGAAAAATACAAATATGTAACGAATTTAAAAACTTATTTTTATTCCAGGAACACGAAAAGGTTTGCCTGAATCGAAAAGTAGTTGAAGAGGACAGTGAGGATGATGACGTCATATTCTGCGGGAGCGAAATATTACCTACGCCCAAGCGATCTGATGAACAAATTCCGGTCTATGCTGTACAAAACATGTCATCATTTCTCATGAATTTTAGTTTATCCAACAAAAATAACCCACTGGCTTTAAGGAAAATCGGCAGTAATATTAGTACTAGCGAACCCCAACACATCAACTTATTAGATGGATCTCCTGAAAAGCTTCGTCGTCTTCCACGACGCACTAGAGGAATTCTAACGCTTTCGAAATGTACATCAATACCACTATCATCTCCGTGCGGTCGATTTCTACTCAAAAGTAGTAAAACAGTTATGTCGATAGATTATCAAATGGAACGTTTGGAAAGGCTTGAACGATTTTGTTTTGCACCAGCACTTAGAAAAAATGGACCACTCATTATCAATAGCCCAAAATGGTTGAATTCAAGCAGACTGAATACAAATGTATCAGTGTCATATAAACGGGGATATGAGGAACTGGAACACTGTCACAGTTATAAGTTTCCTAGAAGGCAATTATCCTCTGCATGTAAAATGCGTAATTTTCAATTCTATAACAAGTTATTGATTAACAAATGCAAACCTTGTGCTATAAAATTACAAAGACTGACTGCTCAAGAAATTGAAAACCGAAATATCGATATTAGGTTACAACACCTTAACATAAGTAGAGCTTGTGCATCATTTGATGTTTTGGCAGGGGAACTGAATAAAGCTATACACGTAGTAGTAGATTGTATAGATCTATGTTCTTCAGATGAAGATGAATCTGGAGTTAATATCAATCAAAATGGCTGTATCATTTCAATGGAAGCACCACATGTTGTAAAACTTGCTGATCCAACCCAAAAGCGACTAAGTTCAGTTACCGATAGGAAAACATACAAGAGTGCTAGTGATGTAGATTCTTTACACATATTCAGCAAAAAAACAGTGGGGCACTGTACATTTCAGCCGCTAGCACCGTCTCTGCATCTCTTCTCCAGTGCTCATAATGTTAATCCTGCTACAACATCGTCGCATGCACAACAAAGTAGTACGAATAGTTTCTTACAGAGCTCGCTTTGTGTATCAGACGAAACTCACGATAACAATGTTATTCTCTCAAATATGGAAAATCTAACGGAAGTAAAAGAAAACCGAGTGAACGATTGGCTTAACGACGCAACCGAAAATTTAACACATGTACCGCAATCCCATTTGGTTATGACAACAGCAACACCGGTCATCAAGAATAGTAATGGGATGCCTGTCTCTAAAGCATTACCATCTCTGAAGAAGGTAGCAAGACCATCGAGTCCTTCGAGTAAGGATGTAATTATCAGAAAGCGAACGGCTACTACGATTGAATTAAGTTAAAAGATTTGTTATTCTGTTCTTACAGTTGTTAATTGTTAAAAAAAAGATCGCGCGGTACAAAATCAATGCTTCATTCGTTGTCTACAAGTGAAAGATCGAGCATACATCAAAGCGTGCTACGATATGTGCTGTCAGCTTTTAGTTCGAAGCATACTGCCATATGCAAACAGCCTGAAACTAGAAGATCTTTTTTCAAAAGTAATTTATTCTACATTTCCAGTAATTTTTTTATAACTAAAAGCATAACTTACATGTAGGAACGTATCCACCCAGCAAACACAAGATTGTTTGTAATAACGAATATGAATTAGAAGTAAAGTAAATCAGCGTACCTGTGTTCATTTGATTACAAATAAACTATAATTTGCTTTCAATTGAACCCATATTCGTTTTTGCTATCCTGTGCTTGCTGAGCACTGTTGGAAACAAACATAATTTTCATTTCACCTGTAAATATTTGATATAATATAACTAAAGAATAGGATGTTTGAATGATTTAATAAAATCTGTAACTAAACGATAAATAAAAAGTAATTACAGGCATACCTCGATATAAAGCAAGTCTATTTATCGACTTCTAACGTACATTTCTCACGAATGATACTGTAAAGTACCCATATTCTGCGCACCTAATGCCCTAATTTTGCGCATTTTCAAACATTCCAAACTATTGTTCAGTTGAATATTCTTTGAATTTAGTTCTACATGTAAATAGATGTTGTCCTCTTGTATATGGAATAATATATTAAGTTTGACAATCTTGCAATTAACTGCAAAATTTTGGCAAAATGCGCATAATTAGGCGCTGCGCAGAATTAGGGTACTTCACGGTAGTTTATTTATACAAATCATTACAACCAATAAATTGGAAATTGTCTCATCTATCCAATGGTCTTACTACTTTTCCTGAATAAGGTGCAGTATCACTGAAATCGATGAAAATGGACAGAAAATAATGTTGCTTTATATCGAGCAATACCTGTATATTGTATTATTTTTCTTTTCTTTTCTAAACGTCGTTTCTTGGTAGGCAAATTATCCCCATGGTAGTGATCACTTGCCAATTATTATCTCAATCACAAATAGTTTTCAAAAAACAGACCAGTCAATCCATGTGCTTATGACCTCACGAAGCATATTAATTGGCAACATTTTACATCGGCGGTAACCCTTGGTATTGCTTCTACCGATCCTCTTCCACCATTAGAAGAGTATCGTTTTCTTTCCAAATTGATGTACAAAAGTGCATTAGAAGCTCAGAAACGACGTGTTCCAAGTGCATCCCTCAATGGGATGACGGGATGGATAGGATGACGAATGCACTAAGTTGTATCTTGAGAAACCCGATGCGTTTAAAGATTATCGTAGACATGAAACATGTGAGCTTTTTGATAAGTACCTAAAGATTGAAAAAAATGCTTAAAAACTTACTCAAAGCAAAGAAACGCAGTTATTGGCGTTCGTTTGTAGAGGGGCTATCTTGAGTAACCTCGGTGACAACGCTTTGGAGAAAGGCTCGTTACATGCGAAACCGCTCATCCTCCAATGAGAGTGAAGAATACTCCATGCAGTGGATATTGGACAGCGCTAAAAAGGTTTGTCCAGACTCAGTCCTAACAAAACCAAACTTACGGGATACCACTCGAAGTAACGGTTTTCTAGACGAACCATTCACAATGTTGGAATTTTCAATGGCCGAACAACTCTGCCCCGGGAAACGATATGATTAAATTCAACCTTCCGAAAAATCTCCCCGATTCGTTGAAAGATTCGTATCATTTTTATCTCTTTTATAAGCTTTGTGCGCTTTTTGCTTCCTATTTTTGAGATTTATAATTTTCTTATTATACCATATCGGATTTTTATTTGGTCTTCTCCTATGTTTTCGGGGTACTGCAATCTCTATCCAAAACACGGAGGCCATAACATTTCCCGCCGATTGTTGCGTTTTCGGGCACTTCGGAGCACTTTCGCCCGGTGAAACCCACTGTTTTGCCTGCTAACACTCTCATGTTACTAAACATAGTTCCACCCGCATGGAGGCAGTTTAAAGTAATAGCTATTTAAAAGCCTGGGAAACCAGCGTCTAATTAAAATTCATACCGTCCGATCTCTATGTTATCATGTTTAAGGTAATTGTTAGAAAAAATGATCCTATCAAGACTTGACCGTTGGGTTGAATCAAATAACCATCTATCAAATACGCAATTTGGTTTCCGAAAGAACACAGGAACAAAGATTGTTTAGCGTTGCTTTCATTTGATATACAACTGGCCTTTGCACACAAGGAGCAATTGGCTTCAGTGTTTCTGGATATTAAGGGCGCATTAGATTCAGCTTCCATAGATATACTGGCAAATAGTCTGCACAGTAGTGGTTTAACAGTAATTTTAAATATTTTTTTGTATAATTTACTGTTAGAAAAACAAATGACCTTCAATCTAGGCCAACTGACAACTTCCAGAATTATCTACATGGGCTTACCCCAAGGCTCATGTTTAATTCCCTTACTTTATAATTTTTATGTTATAGATATTGATAACTTCTTGGAAATTAGATGCACGCTACGACAACTTGCAGACTCCTTTAGAGGTCCACGTGCGGAAATCTTGCAAAGACTATTGCAAAACTTCCTAAATAATCTGTCCATCTGGGCCAGAAATTTGGGGATCGAGTTTTCACCGCAAAAAAAAACCGAATTGGTAGCGTTTACTAGAAAGCGGTTTCCAGCCCAACTGCGTCTCAAGCTGTTGGGAAGAGACATTACCCAATCTTTGAGCTTCAAATACCTTGAAGTCATATTGCATTCAAAATGCACTTGGAGTACTCACAGTGCGTACAGAAATGTCAACAAAGGATCAATTTTCTAAGATCGATTCCCGGAAGACCTCATTAAACTATACAAAATAACTATCCTTTCAGTTCTCGAATATGGCTCTTTTTGCTTTCTCTCGACAAAAACCAGCCACTTCATTAAATTGGAACGCATTCAATCTCGTTTTTTTTTAACTTACTCGTTTATTTGAGAGGCTCAAGTGCCATAGGCATAACGGAGCCGACTACTTTTTCATTTTTATAATGACAATAACTTACTAACTATGTTAATTTTGGAAAGCCGAAAAACTCGCGACTTGGTCGAGGTTAG
>JASCZW010002004.1:0-123648 GCA_034211315.2 Aedes japonicus
AGGGTAAGGGGATGTAATGTTAGCCTAGCTCCTTCATTCGGCCTATGAAACAAATGTGTCATTAATTTAGCGATTATCAACAAAATCATGTTGCTATTAGCATGCTAGATGTAATCCGAAGCAATTGAGACAATATCAATCATCATATAGTTGTTCACTTCCGCGTAATTTTCAGTTTCTTGAACTTTTGGGGCATCATGATTTCACTGGTTAAGCTGAACAGATAATCTACACGATTTCAAGTGATCTAAATTTGGCTTAGTTGAATCGATAAAACAAGTAATGCAGTCTGGATGTGCAGAACATAGTTACACGTTACAAACTAACTGTTCACATAGCTAAAATAACAATGATTTTACAAGAAAATCGTAGACCCAATGTTAGGTACATATTCTTTTGTATGTTCCGAACTATGGCCTGTTGTATCAACAACGTAGTAAAAAGGTTGTTTTTGGTAAAATTTCAAGTGGAAATGCATGAATGTTGGGTTGTTTATATTCAAGTGGCTCATTTAAACACAAATCGAAGAGACAAAATCATTTCATAGTGAATTATAATGTTTTCATTATTGAATGGCTGATAAATCATATATGAACATCATTTAAGTGTTTCGATGCAGTTTTACTTTAGTTTGTGTTGTGAATTGTTGTATTCAGTAAATCCAGTACAGCTTATAATGCCTTATTTCATAAAATTTAGAAAAAAAAAACCGTACAAAGACTGCATTTAGTAACAAATCCATCGAATGGGACAAAGTTGCATCCACGAATAGACCCAATTTGGTGCTTATAGACCGACATTAAATCCACATCCCTCGAAAGTTTATGGCATAATAAAAATAGTTGTGTAACTTTTCGTGATACATGCTACCAAATGTCTTATCAAACTTATCTTTGCAAGTGTATAACTAGTTGAATCTCGCTTACAGCTTAAAAACTTTATGAGTTATAATGAAAAATGTGATCGCTGGTTGCATAATAGGCTGAGTCAAGGGACACATACCCTACGTGCCAAAAACAGCCAATCCAACAAACTGTCCAGAACTTCGCCCAATAGAGAACTACTGGGCTCTAGTTAAGCAGAAACTATTCCAAACTTAAAAGAAATCAAATGGAACCGATGATTTTAAACGAATATGGAAAATCGTCACGGCGGGCCTATCTAAGGATACCGTACGGAACCTGTTGGCGGGTGTACCCCAGAAAGCTCGAGAATTTTACAGAAAGAAGGATTAACATCTTAATGAACTGTTTCTGAATGTAATTTTTTTTCCTGTTACTGTAATTTTGGTGTCCGAAATTTAACGTGGACAGGCTTTGCAATCTAAAAAGCCTGAGCAGTAGCCTCTGCTCAATACAAAAAGCAAAACAACTAATCGCAACCCCACAACAAATTAAACGACAAGCACTTTAAAAAAAATATCAAAAGTTCGCAACGAACACGTTTGAAACATTCAACAGTAGTTTTGCTAGACCTCTTTATGCATTAAATCACCCATAGGGCAATGCCAACAGTTACTACCTTCATCCGCATTTACGTCATGACTCATGACACGGATTTGGCTTCAGCTTTGTAGAGAAGCACTTTTACGTTGTTTCAACCACCGGCACTGGAGTCCGGCGGCAAGGAAATCTCTCGACTCCAGTCCAGTCTTGTCTACTTGGTGAGGCAGGATTATGTTTTCACCGTCTTTTCACCTTTCTCTCATCGCCCATCACCCTCGCAACGTAACGACGTTAATGGCTGACCCGGGATGCTGTCGGTATTTAACATTAATGCCCTACTAATCTCATAATTTCAGCATGGGATTAGGGTTGGAAAAGTTGTCTCACGCAATGCTTTTTTTTCCCTTCCGTACGACAACTCGCACGGTTGGAAGCTGTCTCTTTCGAATTCCCACAAATTGGGTGATTTATCTCATTTCGATTCCGCCACTTCAAGTGTGTTCATGCTGCCGAACTCGGAGAAAGGAATTAGTGCACCTGACCGTGAAAATAACTTTGCACACTCCAGGTGCGAAAACGGTTTTGCTCAGACAGAAAACAACTATTTTTCTGTTCCGAGCAGCAAAACACCGATTTCGATAGTAGTTCGGTTTCACAGCCAGGGCAGTGATGCCAAACAGGAAAATTCCGAAAAAGGAACAATGATAAATATCGATTATGCTTCTCCCAACTCCCCCCCCACAGATCCATTTCCAAAAGCTACAATTGAAAAGGCACCATTCGCTTTAGTAGAACCTGTTGAATCGAAACTCGTCTTCGCGTTCTGACAACACTTCCTCTATCCGATAAGGTTTTAAGTATGCATATGACAAGCTTTGATTTCGTAGAAAGAAAAAAAAATCCCGCAGGAAGTTCTGTTTACAATAGCTGATGTGGCCCTTCCAATTGTTGATCTTGAATTTATCGATAACCAACAGCACTTGCTCGTTTGATATTTGTACGTGGAACTAGACGACCAAAGCAAACCAACCCTCTTCAAAACACATTCCTGGAATGAAAAGAAGAAGAAAAAAACCCTTAATGCAAGCGTGCAAAACTGTGAAGCACTTGTGGGAAGAGTTTATTGTTATGTTTTTCCAGCACATACCTTCAAATGGAGCGGTGCAATAATTCCGCTTGTGTTTTCCTCCATTCTTCTGCGAATCACACATACAATCACAAATGAATAGAGGAAGAACCGCATGGAAAAAGTGTGAGGTGACCGGAAGATTTATGGACTCTTTAAACGGCAAATAATAAACTTTCCAACCGAGTCGGAATCAAGTCATGGCATAGAACGGAACGGGAATGGGAGATATTTTTCATCGTCTCTTCAACTTCAGTAAATTCTTTGAGGTTAGGTTCTAAATGATGAACGACTAAATTTCCAGAGCAAATTCAGTGTTTATTGTTTTGTGATAAGGCATTTTATGGGAAGTTTCTCGTTTGACCTGACACCCAACCTGAAGTGTGGAGCGGTTAACTTAATCGTGCTAACGACGCTGAAAGTTAATTAAACAAAACTCAAAGTGAAAAAGGTTAAGAGCATTTCCAGCCTGAATAGCAAACCGGTTGGACCTTACTCTCTCCGATCTGAATGAAATTTCGTCCATATGTTGGTTTTTACACAAAATTAAGTTTTCCATAAGAAAATCTAAAATTATCCTGGAATAATTTTCTAAAAAGGCGTATTTAAAATGTGAATTTTATTTTTTCAAAAAAATAATTTTCGCAAACGACGCAAACGACATTTTGATCAAAGTCGTCTTCGCAAAATGTTTAGGAGTATTCTCTAAGAAAACATACACTGAAACCGAAACATTCATAAATTCATGCTTGAAAAACATAAAACGTTGATTGTCTCAAAGGACCCCCCCTTCGATCCTCCGAAATTTGATTTTCTGGAAAGCTGAAGTTATTTACTTGAAGCTGGTGAACAGTTTAAGATGGTCACTTTTTGAAATTTTTTATATTTTGTTTCTAAATATTTGTGATTTTTTTTTAAATGTTGAAAATGACAATTTTTTTATTGAAGTATACTGAAACTAGGGTTTATGCATTATTTTTAATTTAAAACAGATTTTTTCGTAAGCTTAGCCGTTTTCAAGTTATTGAGAATTTTATCAACCGAAATTTATGTTTTTGCAATATTGTTGGCCCTTTTCGATTGTTTGTCGTGATGTCCACAACAAAATGTATTTTTCATAATAGATTATTAAAAAACGGGCAATTTTTTCTCAGACGTGGAGCAAGTCAGACTAACCCGTTACTGTTTGGACGCGATGGAAAAGAATCAAGTTGATGCTTTTGGATATGTGTGTTTTTCGGATAGTTTTGTTTAGCGAGAGAAGAAGCAGTATTTCAAAAGCTTGAAAAGCTATGAAAGGTAAACTCAATTGATGAGGTGAAGAACTTCCCGATACATAGCACTTTCTTGACTTTGTACCTATCTTCATTTCAAATGTAGGGCAGACTAAATTGTATTGAAATCTACCTAAAAACAAAATGTTCCGGACACGGGTATACATACAAATTTACCTGACTGCTGTCTTCTTAACGAAAGGCTTAAAAAGCCCATTATAGGGTCTGTCTCCCTTGACTCAGCCTAATACGTAAAAATACACACTTAGATTTTTTACAGAAATCTGTAAAGTTTTACCGAATTCTCAACAGCTGAACGTTTGTTAATCCAATTTTACGGATTTCGGTAAAATTTTACCGAAATCCAGTAAATTTTTTACAGATATCTGTAAAATTTCACCGAAATCCGTAAAATCGGATTACCAAACGTTCAGCTGTTGAGAATTCGGTAAAACTTTACAGATTTCTGTAAAAAAATCTAAGTGTGTAGATTATGTTTTTCATTACACATACACAATCGTAAACTCCAATACTTCCCTTAAAATTTTACGAATAATAATATTTATTTCGACAACAGACTATATAACAAAAAAACATGTCCCTATCCCAAGCAACAATTCAAGTTTTATTGTGGTTTTAAAGCACACTTAAAGGGTAAATCATGTTCTTCAAAACCCTCATCAAACCAAAATTGTTACTTGGGATCATTGGGACTACGGTTTTCACGTAAAATCATTGTTATTTTAACTATGTAAACAATTAGTTTATAACGGGTGGCTATTATCTGTACATCCAGGCTGAACTGACTCGGTTAATCGGTTGAATTTAGCCAAATTTAGCTCCTTAAAAGCTCATGGAGATAATCTGTTCAGCTTAACCAGTGAAATCATGGTGTTAAATAGTTAAGGAAATCGAAAATTACGTGAAAGTAAACAAGTATAAATTGTCTCGTAATGACTCAATTTCGTTGCAATTAATTGATCAACCTGATAGAAACATAATTTTGTTAATTATTCCGGAATTAATGACATCTTTGGTACATAGACCGAATGGCTAACGTTACATCCCGTTACCCTATTAACCGTTGTAAAAAAAAACAAATCTTTTGGGTTTGATCATTCCCTTCAGATAGCAGCAGTTTGTATCACTTCCATTGCATCTAAACAGAAACGGGTAAGGCTGACAGCCTCCATGTTTTAGAAAGATTTGTTTCTCATTCAAAAATCTATCATGTAACATACATTGACATTTTTTTGACATCACCACTAACTTTTGAAAATGGCAGAAAACATTGTTACAGCAAAAATTCCTTTTAATAAAATTCGTAATAACTTCAGAACGGCTGGGTTTACGATAAAAGTTTTCATATGCTTTGCTAATAAAAATGAACACGTAGAGTCTATTTTTGATAAAGTAATATAAGAAAATACGCAATTTCACAAAATTCAAAAAATCTATAAAATTTTAAAAACAAAAATTTGAAAAAACTAAAGAAGTGATTGTCTTAATTTCTTTAACAGATTTTAGGATAGAACTTCAAACTTTTTCGTAATTTTATTCAGAAAATTCGCAGGGAGAATCCTTTGAGGAAATCAATGTTTTATGTTTTTTAGCATGAATTTTCATTCTTTTAGTTTCAGTGTATTTTTTTCTTAAAGAACACATAATGATCTTAAACTTTTTTTCTAACAACATTTTGATTTTTTTGAAAAAATAAAATTCATAATTTACATAAGCCATTATAGAAAATCAGTCCAGGGAATTTTTGAACTTTTTTATGAAAAATATTATCTTTGGTGAAAACTTACATATGGACAAAATTTCATTACAACCGGAAACTGTCAAGGCAAAATCAATATATATTTTGGCGTTTCTGGCTGGAAATGCTGTTAACTGAGAACTCAAAAATTCAAGGAAAACCAAAAAAATATCACGGCTGCCTCGTTGCTTCAAATGTATGCATTATTACAAATCAAACTTATTCTGGGTCGAATGAACCCACGCTATACGGGAGTTACCCGAAAATGGGTTATAGGGTGTTCCAAAAACTATAACTATAAGCACGAATAAAAATCAAGATAATAACAAGTTTTTGGAGGAGCTTTTATTTTGGTTTCACGAATAATTTCGCGATAATGTTCTCTCTCAGCAAAAATCTTATTATCGTTAATTGTTCCCGATTAGGGAAACCAAATTTAATGAAGCAGTTTACCCTTTTGTAGCGAAAATCAAAACTGAAATTTATTTACAATTTCAACTACAAATTTTCATCTAGACTAATCCTACTACTCACATAAAGTGGTTGCCTTCCACCCACTAGACCCTTTCCGATTCTCCTACTTTTTCTAGGTGTCGATCTGTGCTGCAACAACCCTACTTCCTATTCGCGGATTTACTTACGATCTACTCTACCAGGACAGCAACTTACGCCACTGTCCAATATTGACCGAATCTATGGGTAAGTATTAACGGTAAATAGTAATATTCATTTTCATTAATACACTTCCTTTTCTTTTCTTTAGACCAACCGCACCAATACGGTAATATCGGTAAATTGTTACCCTGTTTGACAACTCGAAACCGCGAAACCGGTGGTTGGAAAACGGGTTGGAAAATGACAATATGCTCGCTCGGTGAGCAGCTGGTTTGTAAATTTGACAACCCGACCCAACCGAGCCGCAATGACGTCTATATAAGGTCTGGGGCAACGCACTGCTTGCTTGTATTGGAAGCAAAAATAATGTAAACATTGCTGAGCCGACGAGTGATGACGTAACACCATTGAACTTCCTATTGGCGGGCATAGGTTCAGATAAAAAAAAATCGGTTTAAACGTCTATTATAAATGCTGAATTGAAGAAATGATCATGATACAAATGCCATTTATTGAGCAGAAGCATTTCCTCCCGATAACATGGATCATTTATAGTGAATTTAACTGAGGTAATTGAATTTTTGCCACACAAACTTTCAAACGCTGAGACTTGACAATCGAGTAGCGATATAGAGCCAATTCTCCACCATCGGTAGACTGGAATCGGTTGAAAAATTAAGTTTTATAGCGCATACAATAAACAATCACGGAGCGAACGAATCAAAATAAATAGTATGACGTAGCACTTTGCGAGCTTTTGTGTAGCGTGCGCAAGGAGTGCAGTGGTATTAGTGTCATGAACGAATTTTGCTCATTTCACTAATATTGTTGTGGCTACTGGACCAGACGTCATTGACCGAGCCATGCGTTGCTATTTGAAAAAAAAAAAAAGCAAAACAAGTTAAATCGTCAAACAAAATCTTCATCTGGAACACTTTCGTTTCAATTTGAGTGTTTCCGATTTGTTTTAAACCCTTATGTGTTCGAAAAAAAACAGCTTTAAGTGATCGACAGGGTGCCCGGGTACCCACCAAATTCAAATGATTATAACTCTGGTAATTATTGACCGATTTGAATGAATTAATGAATAATCTATATTTAGGATACTTTCAGCCGCTTAAGGACCGATTTTAATTCTGTTTGCACCGTTGGATTCAAAAATTCATTCGCTTTAGGGTCATTATCAACAATTATCATTTAAATTCATCTGGAACCCGTAAATCCGGGTTTCCGGGGCTGTCATCCGGTACGGAGACACTATTTGGAAACATCTATTAAATTTCCGGAAATGGATGTCAAAATCTTTGGAATAATTCCTAGAAACTATTTCTATTCTGTTGTGGGCCATATGCCAACATGTTCTTGAAACGGGCATTCTGTAACAGGTTCCTGTGGGGCCTAGCGTGGTCATGAACATATTTAGAAGGAAACCCTGGAAATATAGTTATCGAAATTCACGAAATTTCTCCAATAGAATATTTCTCCACGTTTAGTTGCCATCTGATGATTTGTCCTCGGACCTGTCAATCCGGAACAGGTTCCCGTGAGGTCCCGAGTAGCCATGAATATTTTCAGTAGAAACCCCTGGCAATATGGGTATCCAAATTCATGAAATTTCGCCAGTAGGATATTTGTCAATGTTTTGTAGCCATCTGATGATTTGTCCTAGGACCAAAAGAATTAAAAGCGGTCTTTAATTGTCAGAGTTACAATCATTTGAATTTGGTGGATACCCGGGTACTCTGTCGATCACATAAGAGTTAAAGTGATGTTTGCTAATTCCACGTGTATGGTGATATGTTGTGAAAAAATGAGTGCATCAAAACCCCGTGGAAGTAATTGTACGCAAAAAGACAGCGAAGTGCTTTGCAGGGCTCGGCTGGATGTTTCCCAAGGTCCAATCTTTGGGACAAACAACTCTCTGTCATCAAAATATTACCCAGATACGAACCCACCGGTGAGGATGTTCTTGTAGGTACTACTCACTGGATGTTACAAACGACAGACCAACGAAATGATCCCACACAATTGCACTTTGGCCAACGAAAACAATTCAAGCAAAACAATGCAATAGATCCTAAGTAACATTGAGAGACTCTCTTTGTCGATTTTCTCTTTGCGTTCCTACGGCTATATAAAAACATTTTCAAGTATTTTCAACATACAGTACGGTAGTATAAAGTGTGATTAAGGATCCAATACGTCGACAACATCAGCAAATCGTTCAATAGACAAGCTATTAGCCAAAGAGAAAGTCGACGAAGAGAATCTTTCAATGTTACTTAGGACCTAATGCATTGTTTAGCTTGAATTGTGTATAAATTTACGATGGCGAACCTTACTTTGTTTACCTTTTAATCGCTATTGTTGATTATTTTCATTCCTACCACTCCAACAGCTGCTTTCTCTACTCTCTTTCTCTATTCTACCAATACTAACACACGCAAGCTGTCATGTGGCAGCTATGTTGCATCTTAACCCTGTTCAATTTGCTAGGGCTGTTCATGCGGCGTCGCAACATTAATCATAGGAACGCGTCTTTTCCGGTCATCAGTGACGAATGAATGTCAAAGTGACAGAAAGACAGCAGAAGGTGAATATTAACAACTTGGATTCTGTGAAAAACATAAATGTAAAGTTATTTGAACCATTACAATTAATCTCTTCTCTCAAAAGGTAAGTAAAATCTGTATCCACATTAATCCGAACACCTTCAAATCATTGTAACTTTTGAAATATTGCACGTAGGAATGAAAAATTTCACTGTGGTATAGCTGAGAGTCGATGATGAAAAAGAATATGATTGAATTTACATTTCATGTTTAGTATTCACGATAGCGATGAAAGTAAAACAAGTGCGCGAGCGAATTTTGTACGGGCGTACGGCAAATCCTGACTTGTCAATACGGGATCTTGCAAAAACATTGGATTTGCCTAAGTCCACTGTTCACGATGTGCTCAAATCATTTTCGGAACGTTTGACGGTGGAGAGGAAACCGAGAAGTGACAAAAACATTGGACGCACTGATCCTGTCATGGACCGAAAGGTGAAAAGGATATTAACGAAAAACCCCCCAACAAACATCGGTGTTGAATTAGAGCTTGTTCAAGCAAATTTGGAGAAGCTATTCAGCTGTTTCTTCTAGAATAGCTGAATAGCTTCTCCAAATTTGTTTGAACAAGCTCTAATTCAACACCGATGTTTGTTGGGCCAAATCTCTCCATTCGAACGGTGGCTCGTAAAATAGGGATGTCGACTGGTTTTGTCCAAAAATTATAAAGTAAAAACAGTTCCAAATCGCAACGACAAACAGAACTTTGTAGCAAAATCACGGGCTCGACGTTTGTACTGCGAATATTTGACGAAGTTTTCATGCGTTATTATGGACGATGAAACTTATGTCCTGCAGGATTTCAAGCAGCTTCCAGGGCTGGCTTTTTATTCTGCTATGGCCAGAAATGCTACAGCTGAGCATTCTAGAACGAAAAAAGCATCGAAATTTCCCAAAAATACCTTGTGTGGCAAAAAGAGTAAATCTTTCGTCACTACAGGCACAATCAACAAGGAGATCTATCAGAAAGAGTGTTTGCAGAAGCGATTGCTACTCTTCATCAAAAGTCACAAAGAAAAACCTTTGTTCTGGGCCAAGCAAACCAAGTGAACATTGTACCAAAAACCTCAAGCCCGCCAAATTGCCCAGAGCTACGACCAATCGAGAGATAGTGGGCTCTGGTGAAGCGGAAGCTTTCTGAAAAGAAGCAAGGAATAAAAGACATCAAACACTTTTAGCAAATTTGGACAAAGCCCTATTTACAACACCGGTGCAGCGATGTTTTTGCGCTTGGTCTAAAAAAATAAATCCAACCAACGATTTGGATAGCCGTTGAAGATGCCCTTACCAATAAAAAAAAAGTGCTAAAAGAAATTCAGTTGTTGTTCATTTACCGCGACACCAGTCCTTCGCAAATGTTTAATGCTTTCTGCTGCCTTAACATGTTTCCTTAGATATGCCTAGTCCAAAGCCCAAAATGTCTCGATTGGTCGGGTTTGAGAACAGTTTGGAGGACTCATAAGTTTCGGCACGTGTTGAAAAAAAATAGAACAAAATCCAAGGGGTGAGTCGCTGAGAACTGTGTGCCAGGCACGCCGTTGTAGAAAATGGTACACCATAACGGAACATGTGTGGCACTCTCTGGCACACTTTTGACATTTGTACTTTTTGAAGATATAACCTAGCAGCCCTGGAAAATTGTTACGATGTAAGTTTGTGTGTGATTGTTTTGATTTGTATTTTTCGCTTCGCAACACAAAACACAAGTTTGAAATCCGTGACATGATATCGCTTTGCAGCTTTAATTAAGGGCACATTTTTGGAGCAAACTGGAGACGATTTATGGAACCATCAACCTCCATATTCGATTTGAAAAAGCAAAACCTCTGCAGCCTGCTGCTAGCTCAGCTAACCATCGAGAAGACACACATGCGGAACATGGCGCAGAAAACTGATGTCCCTCCTGGATCCAGCCAATATCATATTCCAAATGATTCGAGCGGAAAAGAAGAAAGAATTAAAGAATATTATGATGGAATGTTGAAAATACACATTACATTAAACGGTTACAATTAACCACTATTACAGATTACCGATATTATTACAGATGATTCGAATACTGTGGATGACCAGTTCTGTGATCAAGGTTCAAATAGCTTTGGAAAACCTTCTGAGGAAGTCATCAAGGAACCTTTATAATAAAACCAATCTTCAAAGATCTACAGTTTCCGAATTAATGTACCATTTTGATTTGAATATATATCAAGCCAGTTAAAGTGTGTTATAGCGTGAAGTTGAGTCTCATTCATTGTTTTCGCAGGCATACGAGAACTGTTGAGAAAGATGATATATTAGTATTAAATATACAACATTTCAAAAGTATTCTCGCACTTACTTCCAGCGATTAGCATCTTGAATTCCATTCTTTATCCATCCTTCACTGAAAGTTGTTATCTCAACTCAACAGCATCAATAACGTGGTTTCCGCAACAAAAACATTGACCAAGACCCAAATCGCCAGCAAAAGTTTGGCAGAGCAAAACAAATCATTCACCTGGTTACCATGCGTAGCCAAAACATAACGATTGGACTGTCAAATTACCGTGGCACACATGAGCACCTATTGGCACAGCGATCGGAACATCAGGACTCATCGTAACGCTTAGAAGCACACTAAAAAAATGGGCACAAGAGATATTGTGTTGAGCGACTCCCCCTTGCCAAAATCCCTTACAGAAATAGCTATTGTGGATATACAAGTCACTCTTCACGGTCTGTTGACTATTATTTTTCTATCTATGTTTTTATGACGTTCGTCCTGTCAGTCATCCTTGTCATTTGTTTGGGTCAATTTCATAGCGTTGATCAACAGCGTAGTGGCTAACTTTCGAACGAGGGGCTTGCACGCAACAGATGTCTTGCGGCGAAAAACCATAATGCAATCTTATGAATATCGGAAGTTTATTCCGCTGAGTGTCGTTTAAAAACTCCAAACTCCAAGTTCAACTGTGCATCCAACCTCAGTCCAAATGGCACTCGACGCATCAGCGTGATTATCGTCAACTTAATTAGCGATTATCATCAACCAACCGCAGCGTAAACTAATTGAATAACAGCTTCACCACACACGCCTCGTTGGCTCTGTGGTGGCAAACCCCCGAAAAAAAAAAATCATCACGATGTTTACAGTTTACACTCGTTACATACGAAAAATCCCATCGTCAAATTGTGGAATCCAACCATGGATGGCCCCAGGGAATTTTCCTGGCTGCATTTTTTCACCATCCCACAATCTGATGGAATTCAATATTGACATTAAATATAGCGTTTATGTTCAGTTTGGAGCGGGGGAAAACTTTCCCGTCAATCACCGGCGGAAGTGTACGGAATAAAGAGAAACATGTCGCTTCACCTGAAAAAAAAAGAAAAAAGAAAGGTAAACAAAGTTTACAACCCGTTAAATTGAGGTTATCTCGAGCGCCCTTTTTTTGCATCTGATTTTCGCTTTTTCCGCTCGGAGTAGTAGGTCATGAAAAGTTCTCGACTGTCAATACCGGTGCAGTTGGCCAAAGTTCGCGAAAAGTAGGGTTGTAAACTTTTTGTTTTTGGCAACGTCTCTTCACGAGGAGAAAATTATCGGCGAAATCAACTTTTTCGAAGCACCGAGAACTTCAAGCGACAATTGATTCAAATGCAATGCAAACTTTGTCGTGCGAAAACAGTGGGGAAAGTTTCCGTTTGTTGATGCAATTACTATTTTACCATCACTCAGCTCCACATCAGGGTGTTCCGAAAAAAACTACAATAGACAGCCCCATGGGGTTCAATGCTAAGGTGAAATAGGACTGCGTAGCAATATGTAATAAATATTATTATTTTTCAAGAGCCTGTATTAGAAAAGAGACGATACATGATCGATTGAAACAGGCGATCATCTGTCAAAGCCTTGCGAAAAGCCATTTCAA
Source organism: Aedes japonicus (assembly GCA_034211315.2). Taxonomy (NCBI): domain Eukaryota; kingdom Metazoa; phylum Arthropoda; class Insecta; order Diptera; family Culicidae; genus Aedes; species Aedes japonicus. Next base: position 12,737 of record JASCZW010002004.1, read on the forward strand.
TCGAGCCTGTATCCAATCAAAAGGATTAGATGCCGACTCTTTCCTAGTACAGGTTCTTGATAAACTTGGATGTCAAAACTAAACATTTCAGCAGGTTGCACCTATGCCTATTGCGTATTTAGGTCCTAAGTAACATTCAGAGACTCTCTTTGTCGATTTTCTCTTTGCGTTCATACGACTATGTGAAAACATGTTCAAGTATTTTCTTCACACAGAGAGTGTCATTAAGCATCCAATACGTCAAAAACACCAGCAAATCGTTTAATCCATTTCCGTCCGCTGTTGCGTATACGCAACAGTGGTTTTGAAAAATTCGTGTATTCATGTACGTTGAATACGATCAAAACAAATTAGTTTGTTTGAAAGGTATATCCTTTGGCTATCTTACTGACTGTGTTCACACACACCAATAGAAAAAAAACTCACAAATTGCATTTTATGAGTTGGTACATGTCTTATGGACACAATTTCAATCATAAACTAGAAGTTACTGGTTATATTTTTTGTCGTTTCACAATGGGAATATGTTCACAAAAGGCCAAATATTATTTGTAGCTAGTTAACCATCCATTAAGGTGTGGCTGAGTGTGTACCATTTGAGCTTAAAATGTATGTTGCATTCTATTTGTCGACCAATGCGCCAGTGTTGCGTATACGCAACATGCTGTCACGGTGTTCCTAAGCGTCAAAAAAAATCCTCTAAAAATGCTAAATTTCATTAATGCATCCACAAGACTTATATTTTGATACGATATCGTCGAAAAAAAAATGTTTTGTGGAAAACGGCGAAAATGGGTTAACAGACAAACTATTAACGAAAGAGAAAATCGACGAATGTTACTTACACCCCGTTCAGACTACAGCCGATATTACGTGATATAGGCTATCTTGATATCAGCATCTATACATCTAGTTTTCACTGTAAATAATGTGCATGGCATTTGATATCAAGATACTCTATATCGTAATATAGGTTGTAATGAATGGGGTTTAGGTCCTAATGCATTTTTCAGCTTGACTTGTCCAATCGTTTTGCCAGCTTTGAAGAGAACTCTGACGTACTAATGGGAAAAATTCATCATGTGAAATTCTTCTTTAAAAAATCTCACCTTCTTGGGCGACCACCTTTGCTAGAGAGTCCACCTTCTCATTGCCTGGAATTGAGCAATACAAAGTTGATATTAAATGATCTTTCGACCAACGCACACATCTGCTCCCTTATTTTTGAAAGATAGTAATATGAGTGCCTCAATGTTTTCATCGGCCTGAAAGCCTCAAAAAAGGGTGTACGGAATCAAATTGCAACACACACAAATATATTTGGCACAATTCTCTTTCCACACGAACAAATTGGTTGCCAAATCATATATTTTTTGGCAAACTTTGACATCTTCTGCTTTGTAACGGCCTCAGGGACATCGCATTTATGATGAGCAGTGAAAAACTGGAGCACCGGAAGCTGCCGGAAGTCTGCTTTTACATACGTCTCATCATCCATAACGAGGCAATGTGGTTTTGTCTACATCTGGGTGTAGAGCTTCCGTGCACGTGTTTTACCTACCGTATTCTGTCGTCCATCGCGATTAGATGCCTCTTGGACTTTGTACGTGTGTATCCTTCACGTTTTTTTGCATCTTGCACGGAAGTTTTGGCTAGATTCAGTTTCTTCGCCACATCTCGAACTGAACTGTTGGGATTTCTCTTGAAAGCTTGGACTACCCGTTTGTGATCCTTAACACTATGTGGAGATCCAATTTAACACTTTTGCTTCCCGATCCATGGTCAAACGTTCGTGGTACCGATTTAAAGGGTGATACGGTCAAAATTTGGTCAAGGGAAAACGCGTGTAAATCGGTGAAATCGTTTATTTAAAAAATCAAATTAAATTTCTTTTTCAAGTTCAATTAGTATAAAATTCAGGAAAAATATTCAGTTAGGCTTCCGCTTTTCCAAATCCGAATTGCCGGGCCTTACGCTTGACCCCTGCCATCAGATTTTGTACAGCCACCTTGTCCACCTTCTTCGCCGCAGAAAGCCAGTTTGCCTTGAACTGCTGCTCGTCCTTAGCAGTTTTTTGGTCTTCTTTAGGTTCCGCTTGACAATAACCCAGTATTTCTCAATTGGGCGGAGCTCTGGCGTGTTGGGAGGGTTCTTGTCCTTGGGAACCACCTGCACGTTGTTGGCGGCGTTCCACTCCATGGCCTTTTTACCGTAATGGCAAGATGCCAAATCCGGCCAAAACAGTACGGAACAACCGTGTTTCTTCAGGAAAGGCAGCAGACGTTTATTCAACACACTCTTTCACGTAAATTTCTTGGTTGACAGTCCCGGAAGCTATGAAAATGCTGCTTTTCAAACCACAGGTACAGATGAGCTAGCCAAACCAGATATTTCTTTGCGAACTTTGACAGTTTCGTGTGCTTGAAAATATCTGCTACCTTTCCCCCTTCCTTTTGCCGTATAAAACTCCTGTCCCGGAAGCTGCTTGTAGTCGGCTTTGACGTAGGTTTCGTCGTCCATTACCACGCAGTCAAACTTCTGTCAGCATCGTCGTGTACAGCCTCCGGGATCGCGCTTTGGCCGTCGTATTTTGTTTATCATCGCGATTTGGAGTCACTACCTTCTTGTAAGTCGATAGTCCGGCTCGTTTTTTGGCTCGATGCACGGTTGTAGACGATACACCCAGCTTATTTGCGGCATCTCGGAGAGATAGGTTAGGGTTTCGCTTGAAGCTACCGGCAACTCTCTTTGTCGTCTCAGCGGCTTCCAGTTTTCGATTTCCCCCCGATTCAGACTTCCTGGCTGTCGACAAACGTTCCCCAAACACTTTAATTACATTTGTAACGGTTGATTTGGCAACTTTTAGCGATTTTGCCAACTTTGCGTGCGAGTAGCTCGGATTTTCGCGATGCGCGAGCAAAATTTTGATACGCTGCTCTTCTTGCTTGGACGGCATTTTGACAACTGAAGAGTGAATTCCAAAATCAAAATAGGAGCAACATTCTACACACACACACCTTCAAAATGAGGGGTGTTCCGGTTTTTTAAATGCAAAATTGAAAGGAATACGTCAAGTTGATATTGACCAAATTTTGACCGTATCGCCCTTTAAAACACGAGACACCGTAGAATGAACCATTCCCAGCTTCCTGCTGATGGCACGATGAGAAAGCTCCGAATTTTCGAAGTACGTGCGCAAAATTTCTTTGCGCCGCTGCTGTTCTTCCAACTCCATCTTCGCACATCTACTAGTGAAACTTACAAAGCGTAAACAAATACAAATTGAACTAATTCCACCCAAAATTTCAATAGAAAATACCCATCGGGTAAATAGTTACAGCCATTTAAAAGTGTTGCAATTTGATTCCGTACAACCTTTAGTAACTATCCGAAAAGATGAAAGTATTGTCTATGCCGGAAATCATCCCAAATATGGAATTGATTGGTGCCAGCTCCGCAACATAAAGGGTGTCCACGATGAAATTGCCACACTATGAAATTGCTCTAACTTTTTAACCGTTGGGTAGAATTTAATGAAAATTTGGGTGGATTTAGTTCATAGTGCATTATTTACATCCTGCAAGTTTTAAAGTCCTATGATCAAAACTCGCGGAAATGGAGTCGAAAGAACAGCTCGTGCGTGATAAAATCTTGCGCATTCATCACGAGAACAAGGATCTCTCGCATCGTTCCATCGCTAAAACGTTGGGAATCGCGAATTCCACGGTGTCGCGAGTGATTAAGCGGTTCGAGGAACGGTTGACCACCGATCGGAAGCCCAGAAGTGAAGAAAAAAGTATTCCGTACAACACCAAAAATCACAACCGCGTAGTTGGGGCCTTCAACCGAAATCCGAACGCCTCCGTTCGGGATGTGGCTAAGAAGCTGCACCTAAGCCGAAGTTTTGTCCAGAAGGCCAAAACTAAGGCTGGGCTTCGAACGTTCAAGGTACAAAAAGGCCCCTAATCGCGACGAGAAGCAGAACAAGTCCGCCAAAACCCGTGCCAGGAAGTTGTACCTCAACATGCTGACGAAAGTTGAATGCTGCATCATGGACGACGAAACATATGTGAAGGCCGACTTCAAACAGATCCCCGGCAACCTGTTTTTCACGGCCAAGGATAAGTTCAGCGTTCCGGAGCATGTCCGCACTCAGAAGATGTCCAAATTTGCGAAGAAATTCCTGGTTTGGCAAGCCATCTGCACGTGCGGGAAGCGGAGTGCACCTTTCGTGACCCAGGACACGATGAACGGACAGGTGTACATAAAAGAGTGCCTCCAGAAGCGGCTGCTTCCTCTCCTGAAGGCCCACAACGTCCCAACAATCTTCTGGCCGGATTTGGCCTCATTCAACTACTCCAAGGACGTGGACAATAAGGTCAATTTCGTGCCGAAAATGTTCAACCCTCCCAACACTCCGGAGCTCCGCCCCATCGAGAAGTACTGGGCGATTATGAAGCAGCACCTTCTTAAACGACCTAAGATAGTGAAGACAGTCGAGGAACTGAAGAAAGTATGGGTTTACATGCAAAAAACGGTTGATTCACAGGTTGTGCAGAATCTTATGGCCGGGGTTGAGGCCAAGGTGCGAGCATTTGCGTATGGACTGTAAATAAAATACGAGTAAAATGGTAAAATGAAGTTTAATAGTTATTTCTCAATCCCTGAAAATTTGATGGCAATCAGATGAAAACTCGAATTTTGCGAATCAATTGTGTGTGTGGCAATTTCATCGTGGACACCTTTTATACGGGGTTCCTGAAGTATCCGGAAGGCAGATTAGTATTCATCGTAGTCTCCGGAACTAGTGGACCCATCAATGCGTGACCTATTAGTGAAAATTCTTCTATTGCAATTGACATGTCTCCCTGAGATTTTATAGAAGGGGTAGCATTTTTTATCTCTAGAAGTACGCCACCATATGAAGCACCTCGGTTCTGGCAAATAAAGTTAAAATCGTGGAAGTTTAATTCATCTTCAGAGGAAAGCCAATATATCACAACCAGATCTGTGATTCAAACACTTACACGAGTCAAATTTCGGTATTAGACTATGACAGTTCCATTGCTACATGGTGATCATATCTTGATCCTCACTCATCGAACTATTCCTCGAAAGATATGAATTCACCAATGAGGGGCCATAATACAGTCAATTGAATGAAGTAGTTTCCAACTATAGAAATAAGCAGGTCAATGAGTCCAAAAAGCGGGGAAGCATCAGAAAGACCAAGAGCATTAAAAATGTTATCCACAATGTCCCTCAACTCAATCTTGCCTCGCTTGGATGGATTGGATTCTTTGATATTCTTGAAATTTCAAGAACACGTAGTGTTTGTTTTTGACAACCTCTTACGGTTACTATTATTAAATAGCGGTGGGGTGGTATAGCTACAGCAAGGATCGGGTGCATCTGAGATATCGGTCTTTCGGTTTTTTAAATCGACCCACGATATCTCCAATTCTTTGCTAGTGGGCTTCTTTTAACCGGGACCGTGTACTTTCGGAAAACGACTCTCACTAGCTACGGTTCGTCAAAAGACAAAATCAAAAACGTATTTTCAAATGCTCCGTTTTGTGACTTCACCATTTATGACTATATCTGAAATGCTTCACATTACCAGCACGCTTCTTGTACACGGGGCAGTTCTGCAAATCGTGGAGAGATGTTTTTGGCCGCATCACAACGGGGCTTGTTGTCGCAAAAGTTAGCCGTATGTTGCCCACTTGGTACAATCAAATACCCTTGGTACAAAAAGGCGCACTTGAAAACGAAAAAAAAACATCATCATTACCGATCCCAAAACAAATTTTGGGAGAATTGATCTGGTAAAGGTCAGTTGTAAAAATTCTGACGGTGAATACGTTTTTCTTCCGTCTACGATTGTTCCTGCAAGCAATTGTTTGCATTCCAGAATTTCAATAGCGAAACAGAATTTTGAATAATACCTTCCGAAACGTCGTCACATGTCAGGCTCGCTACAGAAACCACGCCATCTATCATCACATCTTGAGAAGGCATGTAGACGTAATACTCTGCATTATAACCAACGACATCTTTCATTGCTAATTTTATACGTAAGTTTATAAACATCTTTGGGAAGCACGACGCCCCGCATAGAATCATTCATGCAAAAACTTAAATGATTTTCTTAACCTTGCCTTTGTCCTTGATACCACTGACTGACAGTTTTTGGGCAATACTCGATCCGACTTCTTTTGATACTTTTACTCAAAGCTTCTTCAAATCTAGCTCGTTCTTGAATTGTTTCGCGTTCTATTTACGAAGTGTGGGCTTCAAGATGGCCCAAAACCTCTCAATCTGACGAAACTCGGGTGAGTTCAGTGAGTTGAAGTCATTTTTTGTGTGAGATTAACAAACACCCACCGGTTGGTACTAGTATTATGGAAGAAACCTATTTGCAATAGTATTTTAACTTACATATTGTACATAAATGTAATACCTGGTCAGGTCTCACCATATTTCGCTGGTCCTCACTCTTCCAGAATTGCGTTGTCATCTTTATTTGTTGAATTTTCGTCCCTTGTTAGGAGTGTTTTGTGGAGCGTTTGGGTTTCTTCTCCTTTTCGTAATATTACCTAAAATGATTAAAACAAAATTTTTAAGTAGTCAAACTATAAAATAGTTATTTTATTGGTTCTGTTGGAATACCATTAATATAGTTGGGGTAATGTTTCATATACCCAATGGCATTGATTCGTGTTATGTTACATAGAGAGATGGTCAGATAACTGCTATTTTTTTATTTTCACTGCTCTTTTAATTATTATTCGTGTGAGCGTTAATATTCATCTTTGAAATCCACTAGTTTCCTAGGTCTTTGCCTTTTAGTCTTCTGCAAATAACACTTCTTCACTACCTATTACTTTATGAATATCATCATTATTTTATTTTATTTTTTTTTTTTTATTTATCTTTATCTATCACAAGTGGCACCGAACCAGCTGTGGCTGAAAGGCTCCTTAGTAAAGATAAATCAACCAATCATTATCTATCTAATTCTAATCTTGATAGCTTCTTGGAAGCTTGTATTTGTCTTCTTTATTTGGATTGTTTCGCGTTTTTGCAGTTCTACCCTTTTTCTTATTGGTGCACCCAATCTTTTCTGCTATTTTTAGTGAGTGGCCATCGAGTCTTTTTTGTATGTGCCCCCAATAGCCTATTCTCATAGCTCGAACTTTTGTAACTGCAGTCTTACCATCTAATAACCTTGATATTGTTAATCTTAGTTCGGTGTGTTATTTTTATTTGTTACAAAAATAACATTGTTATCACTGTTCCAGTCTAAAACCGGCCGCCATAATGTAGGTCTCGTCGTCCATCACGATGCACTTCGGTTTCGTCAGCCACTTTTGGTACAGCTTCCTAGTGCGGGTGTTGGAAATCATTTGTTGTTCGCTCCAGTTCGGTGCATTCCTGACCTTGTAGACTTTTCATCGTTTTTTCGACAAACCAGATGGAAACTTCCGCCTTCTTCGCCACATCGCGGTGCGAACGACTCGGTCGACACTTGAACAGATGCAACACCTTCCTTGTCTTCACTGGACCAGCACCGCCATTGAGTCGCTTCGAATGACTTCACCAAGAATCTTGTTTTCATCCATCTGTGGGACGCAGTCGGATTTTCCACGACGGAGCACATCTTTTTTTATGGATCTGCTCTTCACGCTAAGATCAGTTCACCCAAATATGGGTAAAGAATACCCATAATCGCAAAAAGTGCCTAACCCATTCATGGGTATATTAATACTTACCCATGTTTGAGTAATTTTTCCCATATGAATTTACTCAAATATGGGTAAAGTCAACTTTACCCATTAATGTGTATGTGCGTTAGCATACTTTTTTTGAGATTATGGGTAAACTGAGCTTAGCGTGTTGTTCAGATTGACAGATTGTGACGAAATTTAAATAAAGGTTACAAGGTAATATTGTGACTCATTTCATTCAACGACAGCTTTCAGGACATGATTGTACCTGGTCTACACTCCCGCTTCACTTTACTCAATTTTTGAGTACAATTGTATGCTATCTCTTTTTCTCTCACGGAATTGTTACTCATTTTTCGTAAAAAAAGGACCTACTCAAAAATTGATTTGATCCACTTTTTTAAGAAAATTGAGTAACATTTCCGTGAGAGAAAAAGAGATAGCATACAATTGTACTCAAAAAATGAGTAAAGTGAAGCGGGAGTGTATGTTCTACTAAGGACTGTATCGAAAATGCCTTATCCAAATAACATTTCTTTCGAATCATTTAAAAAAAGATGATATAAAACAAATGGATGATTTTTTATTGTACGGGATGAATACGAGCATTGTGAAGAACAGATGAAATTCATATTTTTCTTTCACCATTTAGCTAATTTGTGATCAAACACATTTTATTAAGTTCCGGGCAAGTGTTCTATAACATTTTTTTGGACGCCATAGCCCGATTTTTTTTTGAGCTCCTGCACATTCTCAGCTGCTTTACTAGTCTTTTTTTGAAGACCCTCTTCACAATCGGCCAAAAGCGTTCGATGAACCGAATCTGAGGACAATTTGGCGGATTGATGTCTTTCTCAACGAAATCTTTACCCTTTTCTGTGAGCCAATTGAGAGTTGTTTTGGTGTAATACGCCAATGCTAAATCCGCCCAAAATAGTGGAGAGGCACTATAGTATAGTACTGTTTCTGATATAAAGGCATCAACCTCTTCTGCAGATACTCAGATCGATATATTCCCGTATTGATTATTCTGGTAGTGTAGAAAATAGAAGACTTCATACCACAGGAACATATTGCTTGCCAAACCAGCACTTTTGAACAAATTTCTCCACTTGCATCGACCTGTCTGCATCTTTTACGACCTTCCCTACGACGGCATTGTAATATTGTTGACCTGGAAGGGATTTTGAGTCCCCTTTGACCTTGTTGGTTCTGTTCTGCACTTTGTTTGGCGATTTCCGACTTCTTGTAGGTCTTCGAGTGGTTCCGTTTCTTGATATATTGAATCATTCCGCGCGGGTTTCTGCTTTATTTGCCAAACCACGAACAGAAAATTGATTTGTTCTTCGAAATTAGAGCTACCATTATCTGATCCAGGAAGATACGGGTTTTCTGCCTCTTCCTGGCAGTTCATCCAAAGAACAGTGATCCCCAAAATTGGTGATGATAGATTTGACACCGTACGCGACATTTTAAAACCAAGAATTTAAACCGTGCAAACGAGTAATCAATCGAAAGATGACAGTCAAACGCACAGCATGCTATGATGAACACATTAAAACCATCGGAAATTCATGCGTACAACGCAAATGTACGTGGATAGCTTTTGATCGATACATTACTTAAAGCAGAAAAGGTACAAGCCTCAAATGTTGAGACGAAGCAATAAGCTTGTTATGAGAGCAATAAAAGCTCAAATCGGCTTTTGTAAACAAAGATGCAACCGTCGTGTTTTCGAAACTCTTAGCATTTTCATAAAATCTTGTTAGGAGTCAATTATTCTTCTGATCATTTCGATAAACGAACTGCTGGCGCACCCCTCGATGTCGAACGCACCTTGCATGTTGCAGCGACCTTGCGGGAAGGCGAATTGAGTCAGTTTGACAACGTCGTCCACAATTGACAAGGGCCAACGATTCTGTCAGATTGCATGACTAGCAGGTTTTGATATTGATTTGTTAACAGTATTGAGAAGTGGGTAATTTTTTCTCGATCGGTGATTTTGTCCCTAAATCGGTTATTAAACCTACGTATATTTAACTAAAACCTACATTAATCTCAGAGGTAAAATTGAATAGTGCTTAAGGAAACGTCCATTAATAACGTCACGCAAAAAGTGACTTTTTATAACCCCCCCCCCCCCTTGTCACGTTTTTTGTATGGATCGTCACATTTTCCAACCCCCCCTCCCTACCGCGTGACATAATAATGGACCTTCCCTAAGCTAAGTTATGATGTTCTCTTGCCTATTATGCTAGTATGGATTACACTTGGAATACACATGATTGTTAATTTAATTAGCCTAATGAGGAGGTAGACACACAAGAACTGTTGATTGAGGTGAGAGTCTAACTTACTGATTACAGTATAAATTAATTACCTAGTGATGCATTCAAATGGAAACAGCAACAGTAACACGAACACTTACAAAACACATGAAACTTTTTGAAAATTCAATGTAGAATTATTTGAAATTCATGCCGAAGAATACGTAAAAATTCAAGGGAATTCTTGATTACCAGTCAACCTTGAGATAAAGTTCTGTAGCCGTTTCTTTTTTTTTCGAAGCACCCTACTTCACATTGAACCGCTGCCGGCGAATTTACGTTTGACTTCATTGGGTAAACTTTCACCATTTTCACTGTGATGTTGCAGATACATCGCCAGAATGTTGATCCGAAATTTCTTAACTTAGCGGATTCAATGTATTTATTTTCTCAATTTAGGGATGCAATTATGTACATTTTATTTTACTCCATCAACCTTCTACACATGCACCGTCATTGGGGTTGAATTAAAATGTCAATGTTTTGTACAAGGGAGTTGAACACATATCCCCAAGCGAGTGCAAATAGTCCTGCTATGAAACCTATTTACAGTGCTCTCGTCCTGAGAAAGGCTCCCGTGCACTGGAAACGTCAGATGATTTGGAAATTCATGCTATCCAAAGCAACTTGTTCTTCTCCTAGAGAATTGCGATGTTAACATTAAATTGTCCCGGACAGAGTTGGCAAAGAACAGTTTATCACCTGCGAGCTGCTTACCATCGGTTTTAATGTGCTTCTCTTTCGCTAGGCCCTTATCGCTGGGAACAGTTCAGTTAATTAGGTCACGGATTACGAGAATCGGCATTGATGTCATACTTTACTGTGCAGCGTTGGCAGCATTGAACAACAATTGCTATCACTGCGAAATCTAATCAATGCTGGCTACCTTTAATGGGCCGCTGTCCTATTCTGTCGGATGCTTTTGTCACCTCCCACTCATGCAAAGATATCCTAATTCAGGGGTTTGCAAGTTATGCTCGATGGGGCATGGGTGTAACTTGAGACTTGGTTATGTAGAATGATAGGGGCCAATTATAAAAGTTGACTCGACCTTTACTTTGCTCGGCAGGTCTGTTTTACTATTACAGTTGTTGAGTTAGACGAAATTTTGTCGAGTTGGTCGACTCAATCGATCGCCCGGAAACTAGTGAATGATCTGTCACATTTTATCGACTAAAGTTGTAGTCCAATTCGCGAATTAATTTTAATTTTCACTTAAACTTGACAGATGGAAAATAATCGATAAAGTCTGCTACTTTCCGACAGGAGGCAAATCAATTTTGACAGACACAATATCGAAAGTTTCTTGATGAATTACAAAGGGATTTTAATCGATTAAATCTGCTACTTGAGCTGACTTATTTCTGACAGCTGGCAACTCAATTTTGACAGGCATCATATCGAAACTAGAAATTAGAAGAAAAATTAGTATCTTCCATTTAATTCAAACTACATTTGCTCATCTTCGACAGATACGCGTATTTCGTCTACAATGTGCACACTTCTTCAGTGTCTCGTACTAATAACTCGACTGAAGAAGTCTGCACATTGTAGACGAAATTAAATGGAAGATACTAATTTTTCTTCTAATTTCTAGTTACAGGTATTCCACTAAACAGCTCAAACCCTCTAGGATTCATCATATCGAAAGTTTTTTCATCAATAACAAAGGGGTTTTAACCCCTTTTCTTTATTATAGTGCCTTTCAGCCTTTGGAGGAGTTCGGCACTTCCGAGCTGACTTATTTCTGACAGACGATAGCTCAATTTTTACAGACACCTTATCGGGAGTTTCTTGATCAATAACAAAGGGATTCTAATCAATTAAGGCTGTGTTCCAATGCACGAATTAATTTTAATCGGAATAACAAAGAGTGAATTTTATTTTCTAATTTGAATACTATTACTTTTGACTTAACATTGGCTTAACAAGCCCAAGCTGTGGCCACACGAAGACTCAGAACAATAGTAAACGTAAGGAGCCTTTGAAATTAATCTTACACAATTAGTTTTTTTTTTACTGAGGTCGCTACATTTGTACTGAATTTTCAAACAGCTGAAAAAATCTTTACTGAATCATTAGCACATTAAATGAAATGTAAGGAACATTATAAAAATGTTGTATTTTTCCATCATTAGATAATGTTGGAATGAAGTATTCAGTGTACATTTCGAAAGAATTTATGTTCGTTCTTAAATTTTCAAGAATTGTTTTTAACCGTATGAAAGTTTTCAGCTGTATTGAATTTTACCAAACAGATTGACTGTGTAGAAATCTGATTTTTTCTTTCTAAACCACTTCTAAACGCATCATTCCAGTTCATTTGTACTTAGGATTTGAAAATTTACCCTCTATTTAAGCGATTGATGAAATTAGTCCACGATACCTAGAATTATAGAAAGAAACTACCCGTAATTTAGGGAAAATTTCAGAAAGTTCAGAAGGAGACTTCTTGGAGCTTCCGGAAGATGCTTTCTAGTTGTTTGGAAACGATTTCCTCGAAAACAAACTTCTCCGAAGCCCAGGTTGAAACTTCTAAGAAGTAAAGATAGTATTTCTAAGTAGTTCAAGCAGGAATATATAACAAAAAATCACGACCAAACATCCACGAAGTTCACGATCATACCTCCCGGAAGTTCGGGCGAGAACTTCCGAAGATCAGGAGAGTACTTCTCAGAGCTTCTGAAAGAAGTGACTTTTTATAAGTTTGTAACTTTCCAGGGTCTAGAGTTCTTCCGACAAATTTAAGAAGGAACTTCCCAAATGTTTATCAAAAAACTTCCCCGAATTTTGAGAAGTAACTAACCAGAGAGGGCACTACCTATGATTTTGCAAAAATTCAGAAAAAAAAATCCTTAATAAAAGCCCAAGACGATACTTCCACAAAGCTCAGAACGTTCCGGAATCCCAAAAGTTTAGTTGAAACTTTTCAGAATTGATAGAGAGCTAAGCCGAATTTCAAAATAAAGATTCCTCAAAGTTCAGGAAAAAACCTCTCCAGAGAGCTGAAAGAAACTTGTCAAAAGTTTTGCAGGAACTTTCTAGCAGCTTGAGCGAAAATTTCTCAGAGCTCAGGAGAAACATACCAAAAGCTCAGAAGAGAACTTCGCAGAAGTTCAGGAAAATACTTTCAGCTTCTGAACTTTCCTAGAAATGCTGATGAAGAATCTCCCAAAGTTTCCATACAATTTTCCTCGGAGTTTAAAATGGGACTTATCAGAAGATTAGATAAAACAAGTTAGGGATAAATTTCCCTGAATTCGAGCAAGAAACTAACCATTGAAGAGCACTGCCTATAGGTTCAAAAAATAATTGCGCTATAATTTTGATTATGGATTTTCGCAATAACTTTTCGAAAGTTCAGGAAAGGACTTCCAAGAAGTTCTGAAGGAGACTTTCCAAAAGTTTGGATGGAACTACCTAGGAGTGCTACAGAGCTTTCCTGAAGCTCAAAATCGAACATTCCAGAATTTCACAATGAGGCTTTCTCGAAGTTTATGAATCCCCAGAAGATCAGGTAAATACTTCTGAAAAAAAACAGGAAAAAACTGTTCCGGAGTAAAGGGCGTACTCCTTAGTGGTTCAAGCAGGAATTCTTCAGAAATTCAGGAGCAAAGTCTCCGACTTCTCAGAAGTTCAGAAAAAAACTTCCAACAAATTTGAAAAGATTTTCCATGCAGTTCTGGTAAGAACTATCCAAATGTTTTGGAGAAATTTTCGTCGCTGTACATCCTGACTTATCAAAAATTTAGAAAATAATTAAGTTCAGGTAAAAACTTATCAAATGTTTCTGGAGTGCAGGACGGAAGGAGAATTTCAAATTAGAAGTGACTGACAAAAAGATTATGAGGAAACTTGCGGAAAGTTCAATAGGGAACTTCCAAGTATTTTAACAAAGAGCTTTGCAAAAGATCAGGGGCGCGCTTCCCTGAAATTCAATTCAAAAATCAAATCGAAAAATAATGAAATTCATTGCTCATGACTCCATATTAAATTATAGTAAACACCATTTTCCAACCGCTCGCATCGTACTATAGGCTAGGACACAAATTCATGGAGCAATTACAATTCCTTGTATTCCATCTCACCTCGTTTGAGAGATTTGATCCAGAAGAAAACTTTCCTGAAATTTAACAGAGAAGTATAAAAAAAAATTAAGAAGCTTATAAATATATCAAAAATGTTTTTGAGAATTCTTCCAAAATTAAGAGAATCCTCCTCGATTATCTCGTTTGAATGATTTAACAGAACATTTGAAGAAATATTGCTGACAATAACTTCAATATCATCACGCATAAATTAGTAGGTTATAACAAGATAATAACTCCTATTCTGAATAATTAATGAAATAAATATCGTCACTTGTCCACATCAATTAAAGGGTGTCCCACATCAAATTGCATCACGGAAAATACGCTGTAGGAAATTACCCATTGGGTATTTTCTCTTGAAAATTTAGGTAGAAGTAGTTTAGAGTGTTTTTTTTTTGTATTTTTATCCCTGTCAGTTTTTCAAAAATTGGAAAAAATGGCGTCACCCAAAAAGCAACATCGCGAATTGATTTTATGCAAGCACCTGGAAAATCCTCAACTCTCTCATCGGGATATCGGAAAACAACTCGGAATCGTGCAGTCAACAGTGAGTTGTGTGATTAAACGTTACTTCGATACTCTGAGCATCAAACGGAAGGAGAAATGTGCTCGTCATGGATGTTCTATTAGTGATCAGGATCGCAAGCGTGTCGTGAAAGCGTTTTAGCGGAATCCCAATGCTTCGGTCAAAGATGTGGCCAAAAAGTTGAATCCGTCCAAGTATTTCTTTAAAAGAGCCAAGGACCGGGTGGGACTGCCTACGTATAAAGTGCAGAAGGCTACAAATCGCGACGAACGGCAAACTACGTTGGGAAAGTCACTGTACACCCAGATGCTTGCGAAGCCTCATTGTCTCATCATCAATTACGTCAAGGCGAACTTTTGGCAGCTTCCGGCTACTGTTCTTCACCGCCCCGCACACGTTTAATGTTTCGGAGGAAGCAAGGATGCAGAAACTTTCAAAGTTGGCCAAGAAATACATGATTTACCCTCCAACGCACCAGAACTAAGGCCCATATGAAGCATCCCAAAGAGGTCAAATCTGAGGAAGACTTGAAGAAAAACTGGGTTTCCTTACAGAAGAAGTTGCGGCCAGATGTTGGAGTTAGGCGTAAGTTTGAGGAATTGAAGTTGAATAAATATGCCAAAAATTTCACCGAAATCCGGTAATTTTTTTACAGATATCTGTAAAATTTCACCGAAATCCGTAAAATTGGATTACCGAACGTTCAGCTGTTGAGAATTCGGTAAAACTTTACTGATTTCTGTAAAAAAAATCTAAGTGTGTACATAATTTTCAACGAACATGCACTTATTAAGCATCTTGAATCCATATCAATAATCAAAATTGACGTTTAGGATTGTCTTATAATTTATTCTATGGACTGATTATATGAAATTTCAAATATTTCTGTAATTTCGCTATTTATATAATTAACAAAAACAGGTTTTTAAAGACTATTTATGGCAATATTTTAATCACATCGATGAACACTACGTTCAGGATTGACAAATAGTTCATTTTATAAACCGTATGTATGACATATCGAATATTCCTGGATCTTCCTGGGATTTCTGATGAAAATATGTATCCAGTACAATATTGGCCACATTTGAGTTCGTAATTCTGGTGAAGTGTAAGAAGGGTTCAGTTTCACCATCGGTGGATTAATGCGGGTTTTTCCGTAATTGTGTCGCTTCAGGAAAGGCAGTAGTCGTTTTTTGTAGGCACTCGCTCTGATAAACTCTTTTTGTCGTCGCTGTGGCCTCCGGCTTTCGATTTCCCCCCAATTCAGCTTTCCTGACCAGTGGTGGTAAATGTACTGTATTTTGATATTTACATTTTGATATTTGACATTTTTCATTACCACCAATTAGAACACACACAAAAGTGAACCGTCGACGGAAAAATCTCATATGACATTTCTGTACCGTTTTCTCCAGGCGACGAAACATTTTTGCTGCCTCCAGCCGATGGTTTAAAAAATTTCGCGATATTAATTTATGTCACTCAGAATTTCGTTGATTGTTGGCTTATTACTGCATACATATGATGTTTACTATATGGAATCAAATCATAAGAATGAATACTTACAACTTATAATCGAAAATAACCGAATAAGTGCGTTTTTAATCAAACTATCAAAAACCGTCACAAACCATTTCTAAACTGTTTGAAACTGTCGGCAGAAATAGGAAAAAAAATATTTTTCTATTTTCTATCCCCGCGTTCGTTTGAACTGTACATGAATGCGCATGAATGGTTTGCAAAAAAATGTACATTTACCACCTCTGGTCCTGACTGTCGACAAATGTTCACCGAACACTTTTAGCCACATTCAACAATTTCACCAACTTGGTTTATGAGTAGTTTGGATTTTTGCCATGCACGTGCAAAATTTTGATGTGTTGCTTCTCTTCCTTCGACGACATTTTAATAACTGAAGTGCTAATCTCAAAATCAAAATAGAGGCATGATGCTACACGCACACATCTTCACAATTAGGGGTCTGCAAAAATTTTTAATGCACGATGAAAGGGAATGCATCAAGTTTAAGTCGACCAAATTTTGGTCGAAACACCTTTTAATACACAAAACAATAGAGAAAAATATCAACACTTATTCTTCGACTGTCAAAAATGACCGCTAAATTGATGTAACTTGAGAGTTGGTTATGTGGAGTGATAGTCTTTATCAGTTATCTGTAAATAATCAGTTTGAGTCAGTTTCAGTCTCATCTAATTAAAGATAAAGATGATATGGAAATTCTGATCTTTTCAGTGGGAATTCCAAAAACATTTGACGGAAAAAAGTTTGAAATGTTTTCTAGATTCCAAAGATTCTAATTTTTAATACCAAATTTTGCAGTTATAGGTTCAGAGATGTTTTATTTTCAGGCTGCCTGGTATCGCATATCAGTCCCATAAGCATTGGAAATCAAACAAAGATTGGACTGATATGTAATTACAGACAGACGACGTTAACTATAGAGATCTAACCGTCCTGTTCTATATATTAATTTCTGTTGAAGTTTTTTTTTTAATATTTCTAAGCTTCAAAAGTTAATACTTGAATGTGTATTAGTTCAACAAGCGTTGCCGTGTCTTAAAAAAGGTTGAAAACCCCTGTCCAATTCAAGCGGATGACATAATTGATTAAACATGTAATTAATATGCGTGTGAAAAAAAGCACCACGTAAGCTAATGAACTAATTAGTTACAATAATGTATCGTTTCCGGTGTGGCTGTTTTCTCCCCTCCTACGTAAATTGAAAACCTCGTTTCGTTATCAGCTCGAATATCTGCCATCCAGTTGGATATCGTCATAACGCAAATCCTCCTTTCTTGGATAAAGACTGCATGCGTTTTTTTTTGTTATTTATAGCAATAAAAATAGTTTTTTTTCATAATCAGCCTTTTCGTAAGAACATTCAAGGTTAACTTTATGGATGATCGGCAGAAACATCACACCAATTATCGATGATTCATCTCTGCAGGCAGTTATGAATGCGTGAATCCCGCTATTCCACTACTGAATTATCAGAACAAGACTTGTTTTCTGTGACATTTCCAGATCTCCATCTAAGAAGGGTATCATCATAAGTATTTCTCTTCCCACAGTAACCATTCCATGAAACGGAATATTTCGATCCATTCACGCCACAGCCCAACTGCAAATATTTTCCGCCAGGATTACAAACCACGCACTGTTTGTGAAGAAAATATAAGAAAAGTTTCCCTTCGAAATGTCCCCAACAGTGGTTCGGTAAAAGTCAATTGTATGATTCGTCATCGGACTAACAATGCTACTAAAGCTAGGTGTAAATACACTTCCATTTAGACTGTTTACACACTGAGGGTCGCACTGATGACGCTTCGAGCCACCCACACAGTAAGGAAACAGAATCGTGGGTTTTATTTTCACCAGCAAAAAAGGTACAACAAATTTGTTGCTGCAGCTCCGCACGGGAAGCAACATATGTTAATTAAAAACATTTCCGTGCTTCAACGGAAACCGGATAATTAAACGTAACGCCTACTGTCAACCATAAAGTAAACAGTGTAGTTTCATTATGCCTGTGGCAAACTGTCATCATGCGAGACCATTCAGACTGTTTCAGTTGCTGTAAATATTTCGTCTTCAATTTGAAAGTAATAATTCATTATATGAGATCTCTGATTTAATAAGCTTATATAGGGTGTCCCAGAAAGTCTAAGCACGATTTTGATGCAGCACTGTTGGCGTCACCAGATGACGTTTCAACAGCTGATCATTACTGTGTACCGTTGTTTACATTTCAATATGCAGCTCTGTGAGTCTCAAGTGCCGCTGCATTTACTTTTCATTCCCTGGAAATGCGCAAAGAGATCGTGCAGAAATGGTGCACTTTTCTCAAAATTTCGCTGAGTCAGTTGGCGAAAATGCCATCGGAGCAGATCGTTACGCGATTCAGAAGTATGGTGAGGAGTCTTCTTATCAGGACAAGAAGCCATCCGGACGTAAACCGGGGCTTGTGGACCAAAGCCGGTACCGGAAAATCAAGCAAGCATTCGTCAGTAAAAAGGATACTACCGTTCAAGATATGAGCAAAAAGCTGGGAGCTTCGAAGAGTAACGCCGCCAAAGCAAAGACACGAAATGGACTAAGGACTTTCAAGAAATTAACACGAAGTGAAAAACAAGCAGCATCTGCCAAACCAAGGGTTTGTAAATTCTACGATGAACTGCTGTGTGGAAATTCGGCATGCGTAATTATGGATGATGAACACTACGTGAAATTTGATTATAATACGCTTCCGGGTAATCAGTTCTACACGGTCCGTGCACAGAAACAAAAGCGTTCACGTATTCAGGTTCTTTACCTTTAAGGCTAGTATGCAGCTGACAAGTAAAGACTGCCATTTTTCCGAAGTAATTTTGACAACTGTTCCAGTATGGGTGAAATGAAATTATTCCTTGCGGAATAATCTATCGGAATATTATTCCGCAAAGAAAACTGACAGCCCCACTTAGATTACATGGGCAGGCGTTACTAACGTTACGAAGTTTGCCTTCCTTTTCAGCTGCATACAAGGAATTTAATTCTGACAGTAAAAGCATTTCTTGTCCAATATTTGTCTTATCACGGTTCACGGTTTATTCTTGTTCTTGGCTGGTTCTCGAAATTAATGACTGCAGTTCACGGATCTGGGCACGGATTTTTTCCGTGTGTTGGTCAAACTGGAGGAAAACAAACCATCATTCCTCTACATGTGCTAGAAAGGAAACGGTGATTAAACGTCAAAGAGCCCAATTGACGATGCCGATATGTCAATTCGGTAAACACGCTCGTTTGGTTCCACTCTATATAGAGTAACTTTCACCCAGTTTCGTATTTCCATGATAAATGTCAAAAACTGAATAACGTGCTAGAAGCAAACTGAATAAATACTACTCTGATTGTAGAAGCGCTGTACTTATAAAAACAGAGTAATTATAATGAAGCTTTCCAAAACGAGAAAGTCGAACAAAAGTTTTCAAGATGGGACATGTTGCAATCAACCAAAATTTCAACCAGAAATTAGAAGAAGAATTAGTATCTTCCATTTAATTCCAACTACCTTTGCTTATCTTCGACAGATACGCGTATTTCGTCTACAATGTGCAGACTTCTTCAGTGTCTCGTACTAATAACTCGACTCGAATAACGCGAAAGTCGAGTTATTAGTACGAGACACTGAAGAAGTCTGCACATTGTAGACGAAATACGCGTATCTGTCGAAGATAAGCAAAGGTAGTTGGAATTAAATGGAAGATACTAATTCTTCTTCTAATTTCTAGTTACAGGTATTCCACTAAACAGCTCAAACCCTCTAGGATTCAAAATTTCAAGTCGAAGTGCCGAATTTAATCCATGAATTACAATCTATCCATAGAACTTAAAATTTGAAGTTTTTCGACACTTCTGTTTCAACTGAACAGTTGTCGGAAACCATCAACGATTTCATTCAAATAAAATAAAAATAAATTTAGATACTGAGTAATGTTTACTATAAATTTGATACCTAGTTAATCAGAAATGAATAATTTTATATCTACTGTAATTAGGGTCGTTCCACTTTTATCAAAACTGAGCAAGCGTGACTGAGCAATGTTTACTCTCATTTTGACAGGTGATCAACAAACATGAGTGACTCTAATTAGTGTACTTCCACTTTTAATGAAACTGAGTCGATCTCTACGCAGTTTTGAGTAATTACAAACTAGCGTGAAAGAGCAATGGTTTGACAATCGATTTTTGAGTGTGGAATGCTTTCAAACCCGTTTGCAACAACCGATACGATGACTGCTGACGCTTACGTTCGGGAATGCTTAGAGCGACGCCTGTTCCCCATGATCCGGAACTTACTTTTTATTTATTGTTAAATTTATATATTTTTATTTGTTGTTGAAACAGAGCAAACTTAATAACAAAAGGAATCAATTGATTCATACATAAAATCTACGTTTCTGATCAGCTGAAATTCTATTTCAGCTTTTTCAACTGAGTTTATATTATCGAATGCAACATTGCAACTATTTGCAAATACTGTACTTGACCATTTATTACCATCTCCGAATCATAATGTTCATCGATAAGAGCTACTGGAGAAACTTCAGAAGCACTTTGGGTTGCATTGCCACTAATCTGGCAACACTAGTGTGTTTCTTTCCAAAATGGCCATGGGACCTGGTAGTTGAAGTTAAAATACCTCAAGGTTTTGACAGTGCCCAAGGAAATTTAAATTCTAGTTGAAATTGAAACTAAACTCGGAATTGACATTAGAATTAAAATTTAAGATAAAATTAAGGTTAAAATCAAACCGTTTACCGTTTTAGGCTACTATAGGATATCCACTTGCACATGTAAACGAAACAAGCTATAAGAAATTGAAATTACAAAGAGTGTGTTCGGCTTGCTCCAGTAATATTCGTGATATTTCACTATGATTAAATCGAGCATTCTCGAGTAATTTGCAGATGAAGCCATTGTTCACGTTTGCGACATTGGCCCATATGAAATCTCCATGCCGAATTGTCCAAATATTGCTGTGAAGCTCCTTGCAGTTTGACCTCAGCCTCGTGCCTCATGACACAAGTCACAAGTGCAGCTGGTCTAAGTAATACTCATTGTTTTTAACTTTGCAACCGTATGTAGCCTTAAAAACATGCCATGGGCGATATGTATGCAGCTCAACACGAAAGTCTGGCATCTATCAAATGTTTCCAAACCCTATAATTTGCTGCAGAAACAAACAACACACAAATTGATAACCATCATGACCGCATTCAATTCCACCGTCGGTCGAACAAAGAAGACACATCACTCCTGATTGCAATCATCCCACTCCCACTCGCGGATGCAGCCTGTTGATAGGGTGCAACAATTTAGTACTAATTAAAACTAATTTAGCAAACCGAGTTTCATTAGTAAAATCGAATTCGGGCCTACCTATATCGGCACTGGAAGCATTTCAGCCTCCCTCGCATCAAATCAGAGCCAAATTGGAAACGACTAGAGCTGCAAGCATTATCCGTGTCCTGTGCGTTCGTAGGTAGGTAGGTTGCTTCCTGACTGCAGCGTCATATCACTTTATAACCGAATTAATGCTCGACATCCATAAATACATCCGTCCCGGTTCGTAGCCATGATGGCAATATTCACTGCTTCTTCCTCGCGGACAACCCCCGGGAAGCAGGTGGCTTCTGAGATTACGAACGTTGAGCAAGTTCTAGTTGCATGTAATGATAGAGATTAGTTGATAGCACTCATTAAAGCGCTCATCTCTGGCACGATCCTTCCCCTCGCTAGATTAGTTAGTACCTATACCGAAGGCAAACTGTCGCTGCTCCTGACATCGCTGAACTAATTTGCATCGGTATGAATAATCATGATTTGATTTGTTACTATGATCCTGATGCAATTGCATTTTCGGTCACTCCCTCCAATGCGGAGTTGCTCCGATGAATGGAGAGGTTAAATTTGAATAATTCAACGCGTCATCGTCATTTGACGGAAAATCAGTGCATGAGATGGCAAGTCGCCGCGAGGATTTCGTTGGACGGCCAACTGGTTTGGTTGCTCCCAAAGTTAGGCAATATAGTCCTTCTCGATGGTTGTCCGATTTCGGTTCGTTCGTGGTAATTCGATATCGTTAATCGTCATGCATTAGAATTCTAATCTGGTTGGTAAGATTGATTGAACCAATCCGAAACCATCAGAACTTTAATTGGTCTTGTGAAATGAACAACAGGTAGCTAGAAGAGTAGACAGTTCCTTAAAATATATTTATTGACAATTGGATTACAACAGTAGGCTTCGTAATTTGATCCTCTTCGTCAAACACCTGAAAATTGTGAAAATTGAATTAGCATCCAATTAATTGGGAATCAGTGACCATTACATACAACGAGCTAAAATGCCCCATACCTTGGTGGGATCAGGCCTCATTTCAGCACAAACACATTAGACCATCATAATCGTTGATAGCGGCCAATTTTCGGTACTTGGATTCAATAAACCTCCTCCTCCGCCACCCGAAAAATTTGATGTTTTGTGGCACATTAACGCCATAACGTGATTCTGCCGAAAGTTTTCCGATTTAGAAACAACATTTACGCTACACAAACATTGTGAATTGCCCAATTGGCTTTGCTATTCGACGTAAATTGAACATGAACATGAAATGGGAAATTCTGCTTGCTGAACGAATTTTAATGAATTCATGAACGAACGAACGGACGGACGGACGAGCGAATGAATCAATGCAATGAAAATATGGTTCCCGATAACATGCACATCGGCACCAGTATGAGGTATTCTACCGACCCCGGCCTGGATGGAAAACTTAATTTGAATCGTTTAAATTGTTCTCGGCTTTGACCTACCTGCACAATCGTGGCCCATCATCGGATTCTCCGTCCGTTACTGGATGCTCTTCCAAGGGCACTACTCTGCATGCTGAAATAGTTGGAATTTTTTCAATGTTCTCTTCGGGCTGATGGAAACGAGGTAATCTCGGTTCGATGGAATGCAATCGGAATCGAAATGTGAGATTATCTCCGGGGGGATCTGTTTAGTAGGTGTTTCTTTTCTGGGACGATGAATTTGCTACGCTTTAAAAAGTGTTAGTGCTCATAACGTCGAGGAAGCTGTCGAGTTACTCCGCAACGGAGGATTCGACCTAAGAAATTAGACGGATAACCGCTCTAAGGTACTTCGAGGATTGCCTGACATCGACCAACAAATACTGCCACGCGATGATCCTCCCACGCAGTAAGTAAGTAATCTATTCCAACATCGCCAGATCGTTGGGTCCCCTCGGTCTGATTGCACCGTTTGTTGTCCGAGCAAAAATAGTCATTCAAGAGTTGTGGTAAGAGTGGGATGTTCCAGTGCCGAATGCCATGTATTTGGGTTCGATCGTTACGCATTTCTGCCAGCGACCAGCGTAGAACTTGGCGATTTTGCAGATGCCGAGCTTGCGGAGTATGCATTTACATTCCAGGTACAAATGCCGAAAGGACCCTGGCTACTATGACCCAAGGACTACTGGCGCTCCTTTGGAATGACTGTCGTCCATCGCCAGGTTGGTTCTGTGCTCTTGCGTTCTTGTGGAACCTGTCAAAATACACAAAATTAAACTGCAGAGCATACACTGAACCCAAACACCATCCCAAGATCGTCTGAAAAGTAAATCGATTGCGCCCCTAACGAAAAGCATTCGGAAATTGGATGATTGTGTTATATTCGTAAGACGATCATCCATGTTTCGTATGACAATCAACCAAATTTAATATGATGTTTGTTTCAACCCTGTGTGTATCATTAGCGATTTATAAACGATTTGAAAAATCAACAGCATTCACGTTTCACATTCTCACCCATCCAGCAAGGATTGCAACGGGTGCGCAAAACTCCGTAAGATGCTTTCAGGTTTCCATCCTTTATTCGTGATGGTATAAGTTCTGATAGCGATTGATAGGTTTTTACCGAATGATGCATGTGTTATAGCACAGAGAACAGACATCCAAGCTGGAGTGCCCTTCGTGTGTAAATTTCTGTAACGGCTACTTTAAAATTACAGTTCGTTTCCGTTAGTTTTGGCGAATCGTATGTTGATGGCGCCACTTGCCCGCCTCGAGATTTGATAATCTGTCAATTTTAATTTGGTGAAACCTAAACTAGACCTAACCTAAACTGGTGAAGACCTAAACTTAACCCAATGCAATTAAACTTGTGAAAACCAAAAAATGAGCATTTTTCCGTAATATTTGTTAGCAAATGTTATACAACATTTAAAATAAAGTTCCTTTCTCGTGATGCTAGAATGAAAACATAAATATTCTTGATAATTTTATTGATTTTGTTTGTTTCTCAATTTTTAACAATAACGGGTAGTTTAGTACCATAAAATATTAATTGTTTTTCGGTATTGAAATCTGATAAACGTCAAAAAATAAAAGTATGCAAACGACTCCCATTTTTACTCAAAAATGAGTTGTCAATGAAGAACTTATCCATTGAGTAAACTTTACCTTATATGAAGAAACAAATTTACCCTTCTCTCCAGTTCAACAACAGTACTCAATTTTAAGTTTAAAAATACTCAATTTTAGGTACTTTGTTTCTTCCGTGTACAAAACATTACATTTTTTTTTTGAAAAATGAAAAAATATACGTTTCACTTTAGCTTTCCATTGTATGCATGTTTTACAGTTCTACCGCAGACAGACGTTCGACTTCATCTCATTTACCTGTGTAAAACATAACTTCCCTCAAGATATTAGGGCTGGTTTACAGTTCGGGAAAAGCATCACGAGATTTGGTTCGGGATTTGGTTCGGGAAATTTGCCATTTGACATTTCTCCACACTTCTCCACACTCAATGACAAGTTAGTTTGGCGTATTAGGTTTTGCATATTGTTTACATTTGTGTAAGTTTTTCTCTCAGAAAGCATTGAAAAACAAAAAAAAATCTAGAAATTTATGAAATATTTTAGTTAAATTTACTTCAACGATGTTTGTTTTTTTACCTGTTCGATTCCCTCAAAGCATCCCAGTACATCCGGCACTCCTGCACACTGACAGTTTTATTCAGAGACGACGAAATAAAATTTCGTCGCTTCAGCTATCTTGTTGGAATACTCCTTGCTTGTTATTTGGTACGAGCAAGGATATTTCAAAATTTCTTCGCAAAACGCATGTCATTTGATGTCCTTGTTCCATTTTGTCGTTTTGGCAACGCCTTCTTTTTCTTTCTTCTTTACAAGAGCTTTTTATTTTCATCGTTCAATATTTCTTCCTAGATTAGCTCATAATCAAAACCATCATAATCTAAGGTAAACGTTAAAAAATTGTTTCGAAACTCGAGTCTCCTTCCGACATTTAATTTTTGGTTTGTTCGAATTCAAACTTGCAGATCCGCACGGAAACAATTCGGAATGATTAGTTACCGACGAAGATATAGGGTGCAGAGATGAATTTTATTTCTCGGAGTAAATCCCGCGGTTGGGTTTACACTTCTGGAAAACTGTATTTTTTGTGTAGACTTAATTCCCACCACGGGAAATCAAACCCCGGGCTCCATTTAAAACACACAGGCGCCCAAATCCCGTGACGCTTTTCCCGAACGGTAATCCAGCCTTGAAGTAGCAATTGATGGACTGTGCAAGTTCCAGTAAGCAGTGGAAAATGCGCTTGTGGGGAAATTTGGTTAACGCGGAAAAACACGCGAAGAACTACTGCGATACAAAAACGATTTATTAATGGTTCAAAATACAAAAGGTTTAGAAAAGTAAAACACATCTCGACAGGTTGACGGTTGCTTGCTAATATTTCTCTACACCCACCGCATGGAGCAAACCGACAGTTGTGAAGAGAATACAAGGGGTACGCTGATGCGTACCTGTCCACAGCAATAACCTAACAGATGGCGCCACAGATTTGTTTTTATTCGTAATGAAAAAAATGGGTTGCCAGTCAAACTTGCAGATTTAATGTAACAATAAGTTGACTAGGCGGTGCTACTGTGCAAGACGATTCCAACGTAATTAGGTTTGAAATTTTACACAACAAATTTGAGCTGTTTTGTTCGAGCTAAAACGTTTGTCTGTGGTTCTACTTTATCGACTTATATTGAACCTCGAAAAGAGCGCAACCGTGAGGAGGGAGAGGTTTCATCATGATCTTTTTTTAATGTTTCTGGTTTGAGAATTGGTCCTGTTCAATTGGGAAGAGCTGCTATGGTATCCATGGCTCATCTCTGTAGGTTATGTTGACCAATGAGTAGTAAGGTAGTAGGTAGATAAATCAAAAGGAAAATGATGTCAAAATTTTGGATGCGAAGCATGCGACGCTTACACTCCCGTTTATTTTTGCTCAATTTTCGAGTATAATTGGGAGTACGGGACGGGTTTTAAACAGTTTATTCAGCACCTGAGACATTTGCTGAAACTGTATGTAATCTATAATAAGAACTGCCAATATTTAGACATTAATCCCTCTGCTTACTTCTGGTCTATCAGGACATATCTTCAGAAACAAGCAATAGACTCAGAAAATGTTATAGCCATGGAATAAATTTCCCAATTGCAGGGACTTTTTAAAAGCATGTGGATTGTTTTCCGGTTAATTTTTTTCTTCAGCTCCGTAATCTGTACATAAACTAACAATAATGTATGGGTGCAATTCCGTGCATGTGTGCGAAGAGCAAACTGAAATAGAACAGTTCACGATTTGCTGCATACGTCAATTTCTTCAACCCGCTTCGTTTCACCCATCCGCTCTAGAAAACAATCAACCAAAACTAGTCGATTGCTACGATCAAAAACTCGTCTTCTAGCAGGTTATGCGAAAAACGTACACGACAGAACTTTCAATTTGTCATTGATCTTTAGATTGGCAATGTGTATTTTTATTTCATTTACTCTCACGGAAATGTTAGACAAAGCAACTGTGACAAACGAGATGCTTCGTTTCAAAAACAAACAAATCTAGCGTTTTTTTTTTCATTAGGGCGAATCTACAATTGAGAGATTCTCTCCGGGCTCGCTCTCTTTCATTCATAAATCAATCTGTTCGAGGTTTCAGATCAGGTTCAAGAAGAATGGGTTTCCGGGAGAAAATATCTTGAGACTACAAGTCGAGTTGATGATTGAACTACTAATGCAGATAATATTTATTGCAGCTAGATATTTATATCACATGGTTGCTATCTAAAGTACATAGCAACGAAATGATGTTGCTAATCAAAATACATAGTTACGATGTTATACGATGTTTTCACCGATTGCTTCGATTCTTCAACACTCCTCCTCAACATCATTTGGTAAAATTCCAATGGCTTCTCGTAGTTGTCGCAACTTCACTGCACCCAAAGGTTTGGTGAGAAGATCTGCTTCCATCTGCTCTGTAGGACAGTACCGAATGGAGACGATACCAGCTGCTGCCAAATCCTTGACGAAACAGTACTTTGTGTCGATATGTTTCGACTTTCGTGATGTCCTGTCCGCTGCTGCAAGTGCGATACAGCTCTGGTTGTCCTCGTTGACCACAATCGGCAAAACCAGATGTTCGCCCAAATCATCTATCAATCGACGTAACCACTGCAGTTCCTGCAAGCATTCGGCTAGTGCGATGTACTCCGCTTCAGTGCTGGACAGGGATACACACGTTTGCTTCCTGCTTCCCCAGCCAACGAGTCCGCCACCGAACTTGAAAATATAGCCAGTGTTGGACTTCCTGTTGTCAACTTCACCAGCCCAGTCGGCGTCCACGAAACACTCCACTTGAAGGTTGCTACCACCACCCAGATGTAGCTCGTGGCCAGCCGTGCCTTTCAGGTAACGAAGCACCCGCTTTGCTTCGTTCCAATCCATCGTTGTTGGTTTGGTGACTCTCCTTCCGAGAATGGAAGTTGATATCGCAATATCCGGGCGTGTATTGACCGCGATGTACAACAAAGCTCCGACGAGACTTTGGTACTGTTGTCCATCTGCCAATGCGTCGCTATCCTCCTTTTGTTGTATGAAGCCGCTGTTCATCGGAACACGAGAAACTTTGCAGTTTTCCATATTAAACCGAGACAAAATCTTAAGCACGTATGATTTCTGGCTTAAAACGAACCTGCCGTTCTCCTGACGAAGGTGGATTCTAAGAATAACTTCCAGGTCACCCAGCTCCGTAATCTTGAAGGCCTTGCTCAAAGCTCTGACCAAGCTTCGATACTCCTGCTCCGTTTTACATACAACAACGATGTCGTCCACGTAAATCAACACATACGTAAACATACCGTCGACAATCCGCAAGTAAAGACACGGGTCAGCCGATGATCGATGAAATTCCATGTCCTTCAATACCGCATCAATCCACTGGGCCCATAACCTGTTCGAGGTTTCAGATCAGGTTCACGAAGAATGGGTTTTCGGGAGAAAATATCTTGAGACTACAAGTCGAGTTGATGATTGAACTACTAATGCAGATAATATTTATTGCAGCTAGATATTTATATCACATGGTTGCTATCTAAAGTACATAGCAACGAAATGATGTTGCTAATCAAAATACATAGTTACGATGTTATACGATGTTTTCACCGATTGCTTCGATTCTTCAACACAATCACCTTTACGTTTTTCATTCTACTATTTGTAGAGTATGCTAGCCAGCACTGTTGTGTTTCGATCTGTACTAAAGAATGCCTCGTAAGTTTTATAATGGCGCTGTAATGAATGAAAGAGAGCGAGCTCAGAGAGAATCTCTCAATTGTAGATTCGCCCTAATGAAAAAAAAATCCTAGAAATGTAAGAGAAAGCAGGCTTCACGTTACAATACCGGTACGCTATATCCATGCACGGCGGGACAATTTGACTCAATTTTGAATAGTTTTTGACTCACTTTCGTCAAAAGTGGAGTCACTCATATATGAGTAAATGTGACTGGGATTGACCAGTCGACATATTTAAAACGTCGCTCTGATTTGAGCCGATGTCTAAGATATATCGATAAGAAGACACTTCCTCATCATTCGAAGGTGGTGCTTTTTGTTGGGGAATTATCCAATGGTATCTTACAACCTAAAGATCTTAATTTTTCAATAACACTTTCTGACAAATTTCTAGTCTCGATTTGGGTAAAGCTTTACAACACTTGAAAGTATCATCCATATTTGAAAATAAACTTAACTTAATAAAGTTATGAACGATAAACTAAATTAATGAGGTGAAGAACTTCCAAAAATATAGCACTTTGTTGACTTTGTACCTATCTTCATTTCAAATGTATGGCAGACTCCATTGTATTGAAATGTACGTATGAAAAATCTGATCCAGGCACAGGTATTAATCAAAATTTACTTGAATGCTGTCTTCTCAACGAGAGGCTTAAAAAATCCCGATATATTAACCGTTTTTGCAAGACAAAAAAAAACCAAAACTTTTGAGTTTGATCATTTACTTCAGATAGCATCAGTTTGTATCGCTTCCGTTGCGTCTAAACAGAAACGGGTAAGGCTGACAGCCTCCATGTCTGAGAAAGATTTGTTTCTTATGCAATAATCTATCATGTAACATACATTTTTTTTTTGTGGATATCGCCACTAACATTTGAAAATGGCTGAAAATATTGTTCCAACAAAGCTTCCTTTTAATACAATTCGCAAAAATTTCAGAACGGGTGGGTTACGAAAAAAGTTTTAAAAAGGTTTAAAAATGAATACGTAGAGTCTATTTTTTTGTTAAGTTATATTAGAAAATACGCTATACAGAAATTTCAAAATATTAAAAAAATATCCAAATTTAAGAACATTTTTTTTTTTAAATGATTGTCTCGAACTATTCACCAGTTTTTAGGATATAACTTCAGGTTTAAAAAAAAATCGAAAGCCTCTCAATGTTTTATGTTTTTTAAGCATGATTTTTTTTTAGTTTCAGTGTATTTTTTTCTTGAAGAACACTTAATGACCTACAATTTTTCTCAGACGACATTTTGATCATAATATTTGTTTACATGTTATGTTGTTTTGAAATAATAAAATTGATATTTTACATAAGCTCTTATAGAAAATTAGTGCATGAAATTCCAGGATTTTTAAATTATTTTTTTTATCTTGGGTAGAAACTTACATATGGACAAAATTTAATTTAAACCGGAAACTGTCTAGACAAAATCAATATATTTTTCTGGCTGGAAATTACTTAATATATAGCATAGAATCGGAAGTAATAGGAAATATTTTAGAAATGCATGGTAGGGTAGGGAACGGCTTAAGCACCTCAAGACCCTATTCCAAGCACGGGGTTAACGTTAACCTACAACGCTCATTTTTTGCAGTACGGTGCTCCATGTAGTGAAGCACCATACTGCAAAAAAAATGAGCGTTGTAGGTTAACGTTGACCCCGTGCTTGGAATAGGGTCTTGGGGTGCTTAAGCCGTTCCCTACCCTATGAGAGAGAAAAAAAAAGACAAAAATATACATAAATTATGTACAAAGCAATATAATTTAAAAATGCTGAAAATGGTGGTAATCATAAAAATCGTAAATTCAGTAACAATCAGCATATACCACACAGCGATGGTTAGGTGGGCTAAACTTTAATGAATCTTCATCTAAAGACATCGCACGAAAATAAACCATGGTTGCAAACCTTCAGGCATCAACTAGTCGTACCAATCCCACCCTACTAGCACCAATGGTGTTCCGATGTAGTTAATAAGAAGAACAAACTTCTATTGCAATGATCCTATCATGCAATGGACCGAACTGAAGGATATAAGAAAGATTGTCTCCGATACTAATGCCAGATAAATGTTCATCGTTCAATTTTCCTTAGCCCCGAGTCATCGTATCCATACGTACTGTCGGAAGCAAACGATTCTATTCAGTCGGTCATTCTCGGTATCCTTAAGATTGTCGATGCATCTAGCTGATGGGAATGTCCGACAGAATGGAAACGATATGCAGGCGACGACAGGGAAAACGGTTAGTGTATCGCTTCCGGGCTTGTGGAACATTTTTTTCCGGTCAGTGCACTTGCTGCCTTGGGCCGTCGAGTCACTTATTGTGTAATGATGATCGGAGATTTACTGAAATGGTGTACCTACTGGGAAGGAATTTGCAGCGAAGATTGTTATCGGCCGTTATTTAATTACTATCGGGGTGAATAAACGGTATGTTAACCGTATCAGCCCACTTTGATGCGTTTGTTTATTGACGCTGACTAGAGGCTAGTATTGGAGATGGGGAAGACGAGCTCTTAATCAACTGGGGGTTTTAACCTAATATGAGCGCGCTGTCAATCAGCTAATAACAAAAAATAATAAGTAAATAGAAACCTTTAACAGTTAAAATTGTGGAGAATGTGCGCAAGAAGCTGACAATGACCCCGTGCATCAGAATATCACAATCAAACGAGATTAAGTAATGTGAGAATAGGAATCACAACGTTAAGAAGAATGAAATCCTATTAGCAAATGAATTTAATAAATAGAGCATAAATCTATATCCATATGGATAAAGCCTGTCCATGTCAAATTTCGGACACTTTTCTTTCAGTGCAGATTTAGATTTATTTCACGGATCGCTGAAACGTTTCTTTTATATGTCAGCTGAAACCCTCCACTTTATTTCGTGGTACATGTTTACATTTTTGTTACATTCAGTAAAAGGGCATCAAATCAAATGGAAGTGCGAAAACGCATTTTGTAGGAACGGCAGCTGAATTTATCGTGATTTGTTTTTGCCAACCATTTGACCAGCGCTTGACTGTGGATCGGAAGGTTCGAAGTGGAACAAATCGAAAAATATGTTCCCGACAAAGGGCAAGAGGGTGATAGCCATTATTGAGAAAAATTCCAATCTTTATGTGTGAAATGTGGATCGCAAAATTGGGAAGTCAGAAGGATACGTACAAAAGTGAAGCAGAGGCAATACTGAAGACGTTCAAAGTTAAAAAGGTGCCCAACCATGATGACAGGCAAAATTTCGCTGCAAGAAGTCGTGCTAAGGAGCTTACATCAATCTTTTGCAAACATGTTGTTTTAACATAATGGACGACGAAACATACGTACTCAAAGACTTCAAACAGCTTCCGGGTCTGGTTTTTTATAACACAATGCAAAAGAACGGCGTTCCCGAGCGTTTCCGGACAAAGAAGGTGTCCAAGTTCCCGAAGAAGTATTTGATTCGACAGGCCATGTGTAGTTGTGGTCGAAAATCTAAAAATTTCGTCTCTACCGGCACTGTACGAGAAGAACGACTGCAAAAGCGGTTATCACCGTTTATCAGCCACGACTCTCCACTGTTGTTTTGGCCTGATTGGGTCTCTTGTTGAAATCCGTCCTGAAATGGTATAAGGTACAAGAGGTCAAATACGTGCTAAAAACAGCCAATCCACAAAACTGTCCAGAACTTCGCTCAATAGAGAAGTACTGGGCTCTTGTTAAGCGGAAACTCTTCGAAATTAAGAAGAAAGCAGAAGATTTCATGAGAAGATGGAGAATCATCACGGCGGACGTATATGAGGATACCATACGGAGCCTGATGGCGGGGGTACCACAGAAGGTTCGAGAATTTAACAGAATAAGGATTAATATCTTAATCAACTGTTACTAGTGTAGATATAACCAAATATACTTTATTAACAATATAAGCCACATTTCATTTTCCACATACACATGAAAGAGTAGAGTTTATAGATACACTAGCTGAACCCGGTGCGAGCCTTGCTACGCATGTAACTAAACGAATGAAAATTCAATTGGGGCCGTGCACGTTCTAACGACACCTAGGCGGCGCTCACGTACATGTGATGATCAAACCAAAATTAATGTCAAAAAGTGGTCAGTTTTGTAAACATTTTCAGTAAAATTACTTTTTGTCACGAGTTAGCCGGATAACAGTTGAAAACATTTTTTGCTACGTTATGTTAGGTATAGTAGGGAAAGATATGCAATGTAAAGTGGATTTTTTTTACAAATTACATGCCCGGCATCAAAAACGCAGCTGTCTTCTCGGATATGTCGCACGGGATCTGATAGGTAATCTTGTATGTCCACCAGGAGGAAGCTGGATTGGGCTTTCTCCTAGTATTACGCTAATTCGAAACAAAAAAAATAAACCCACGCATATACCAGCGATATTTTTAAAGAACATTTTTATAACTATAAATTAGAAGAAAAATTAGTAATCTCCATTTAATTCCAACTACCTTTGCTTATCTTCGACAGATACGCGTATTTCGTCTACAATGTGCAGACTTCTTCAGTGTCTCGTACTAATAACTCGACTGAAAGAAAACCTTCGCCTAAATACAAAACGTTTACCTATCATTATGTTGTTTATACCTATCTTATTATTAGTTTGTTTATCTATCCTGAGTCAAAAACAAGTGTACTTATTATCTAACTCGCTTCTTTCTCATCTATACCTAACATACTTATTGTGTAGCAGCGGGTGCTCCGCTTCGTCGGGTTTGATGTCGTTTGGGTAGTAAGTTGAAGAGCCATGTGTAACCGTTGCCTTGGTCTTTGTTTAGTAGATTTGTGTTCTGTTGTTTGTTTATTTCTAAGCTTTCTGCGACGTCTAATTTCAAGGAGTATCTAGCGGAGGTTACTAAGGCTGTCAAACAGAACGAGAAAGGAATTTCACATAACTTCAAATCAACAGTCGCAGAACACATCTTCACGAAAAATCACGACATAACGACGAATGACATCACAATATTTCGGACAACATCTACACCCTGGAAATTAGACGTCGCAGAAAGCTTAGAAATAAACAAACAACAGAACACAAATCTACTAAACAAAGACCAAGGCAACGGTTACACATGGCTCTTCAACTTAATACCCAAACGACATCAGTTATTAGTACGAGACACTGAAGAAGTCTGCACATTGTAGACGAAATACGCGTATCTGTCGAAGATAAGCAAAGGTAGTTGGAATTAAATGGAGATTACTAATTTTTCTTCTAATTTATAGTTACAAGTATTCCACTAAACAGCTCAAACCCTCTAGGATTTATATTTCATTTTCATGGGAACTTTCCTTTCCAGAGGCGGGAGGGGTCTCGAGCCACCATGAAAACATATTTCACCTCCATAAACCTGTTCATAGAAAATTTAGTTCCATTTGCTTAGTTAGCTCTCGACTTATGCAGAAATTTGTGTTTCATTTGTATGGAAGCCCCTACCTTTCATAAAGAGGAGGGGTCTCGAGTCGCCTAAGAAATATGTCTTGCCTTCAAAAACTTCCGCTTGCAAAATTTATTTCCATTTTCTTAATTACTTCTCGAATTGTGAAGAAACTTGTGTTTCAAACTACCACTGAAACCACATTCCAAATTGTGTACCATTTTCTTGATTGGTTCTCGAGTTATGCAGAAATAAGGGTTTCATTTGTATAGGGAACCCCCTTAACAGAGGAGGGGTTTCTTACTCGGCCCCGAAAACCTCTGCATACAAATTTTCACGCCGATCGGTTCAGTAGTCTTCGAGTCTATAAGGTTCAGACATACAGACAGACATTCATTTTTACATATACAGATAACAAAACTAAACATAATCAGTGTTGCAAATTTTCCCAGAAAACTACATTAAAAGTTTTCAACTTTTCCGAAGCATCAAATTCAAAAAATCATAAGTAACGAACCACTTAAACCGCAAATTTTCTTTATGAACCTTCATAAGATTGATTTAAATCTGGCAACAAATGAGTAGGTCTACATGTGTTTGTTCCAACCATTAGCCAACAATAAAAAAATGTGAATGTTGTTATAGGCAACTAACATCAAAAAAAAATATTGTTGTGTGATTTAAATTGAGGATTATTTTCAGGCCAAAATTTTATCTTATTGCATCAAAGTATCTCTCTACTTCGTAATATTTGAAAATAATGCTATGGTAATCAAAAACAATAATTGCAAGTCGATCTTTGTCCTATCCTGTTCAAGTTGCAGCAAACCATAGTTACGTGTTGCTTTTGTCATGGCATTTGCAACTGGCAACAAATCGGAGTTGCGGCGAGTTGCTCAGAAATTGTTTCTTTAATTAGGGCCTTCGTTTAAAAATGTGTTATTCGTTTCAATTTGTCTGTTGGGTACTCTTGGAATACTACGCTAGGTATAGCAAAAGTTGAATAGTTTGTAACGAGCGTGTGGATTTAGAGTGTAGTAGTTCGAAGCATATAATTTCTCATCTACATGAGAGGCTCCATGAGATGAGAAGTTATCTGCTTTTGACAAATTTCGTCACAGATCGTTACTCCGCGCATTGAGAGAATACAAAAAACGTTAAATTTTCCAAATTGATAAGAAAAATATACAAATTTGTTTTACAATTAAGGCAAACACCTTCTCAAAAATCGACCGATCAACAACATTTCACCACATTTTCTTCTAAATTTCTAGATAGTCTTTATGAAATAAGCCGAGAAATAAAACGATAGAGTTAAAAATGCACTTCAAGGGCTGCGTCTAAGGAATTAATAACATCAATAACACGATTATTGTTATTGCGATGACCAAAACACAGTCGCGTTCTATCGTGACAATAAAATCGATCACATTTTGAAGAAATCGCAATGATCGTTACCCGATGAGGGCTTCAGTTGTATTGCGGTAAACATTGTATGAGATTTTTCATTTACATTTGCCAGCTCTGACGGAATACGGTTTTATTCATAAGACCATCCCTACCGGTGGGTTTGTATCTGGGTAATATTTTGATGACGGAGAGCGTTCCTATTTTCATTCGTTGATAAAAAGGTAACAAAATAGAACTCAACTTTATTCTTGCACCTATCTACTTTGTATCGTTTCGCATAAACATGTCATGCAATGTAAAGCTATTTGACATTTACAGTACCAGCCCCTTCGTTTTATGTTTGTTTTGTTAATAATTCATCAATGTTTTTTAGTCACGACCTTGAACATTTGTGAAATGGACAATTCCAAAGTGTTTGTGGAATACTTGAGCTCTACGAACTTCTTGTAGATTCTTCCGTACAAGTATTCGGCTTTCTGGTATGTTATGTAAGCGTATGGTATGTAAGCGCTTCGTCCTCTTGCTGCGTTCAATTTATACTTCTCACAATAAACTAGTAATTAGCTAAAACACTTTCAGCAGAAACCGTTAACACTGAACGTCTTCCAGATGAAGATGTTGTTTTGACGTTTCAACTTATTTTGGTTATTTTTCTTCAAATAGCAACGCTCGGCTCGGTTGGATTGCGTTGCCAAGTTACCGAACCCACTGCTCAGATTATCTCCACCGGTGGGTTCGTATCTGAGCAATATTTTGATGACTAAGAGCGCTCCTATTTTGATTTAGCCACCCACTTTCGCACCGGTCGTTCATTGAAAGGTAACACAATAAGACTCAAATTTATTCTCGCACCGGTTTCGTTTCGCTAAATATTTCGTGCAGTGTATAGTTGGAATACTCTTCCGTACAGGTTCTGGTTTGTCCTAAACATTGGATCTTGGGAAACATCCAGCCAAGCCCTACAAAGAACTTCGTTGTCTTGTTGCGTCCAATCCTTTCGCGGGGTTTTGATGCACTCATTTTTCCACAACATATCACCATAAACGTGGAATTAGCAAACAACACTTTACAAACATATCGGAAACACACAAATTGAAATGAAAGTCTTCCAGGTGAAGATGTTGTTTACACGTTTTAACTTATTTTGCTTATTTTTTTCAAATAGCAACGCTCGGCTCGGTCGGGTCGGGTTGTCAAATTAAAAAAAAATTTTTTTTTTGCTAACCGAGCGAGCAAATTGTCTTTTTCCAACCCGGTTATCAACCACCGGTGCGGTGTCAAGTTGTCAAACTGAGTAACAAATTACCGATATTACCGCATTGATGCGGATGGTTTAATGCAAAAACCCAAAAACTATTCCAAGTTGCATAACAGCTTGTTCAATGCAAAACTAGCTTCCTGGGCTAAAAAATAGCTTATTCAACTTTTAATAAACTCAAATAGTTTGATCGGCAGTGCCGTTTGAATCCATTTGGTTGACATTTAGTAAACAACTGAGAGGGGATGGAGAAAAATGCAATCGTATCAGTACAAAGTACATGCCCTCACATGTAGATGGCACTTCTACTTTAATTTACCTCATTTTCATTTAGAACTGATCTTCAGAAGATAGCTGCCAAAATATGACATTCTGTATATCACCTCACGCACCTCAAAACGACCAATGTTACCCTGTTGTAAGGAACTATTTATAAACGAATGTAGCAATAACGTTGAACAATCATTCATGTTAAATAAATTACTTGTTGATAAATTTAACGGGAATGACCCCACTAGCTACCTTAACATCAACGTTCAACCCTCGTCAATCTGCACAGCATTAGAACAATCCCGAAACGGAAGCTGATTGAAACTCGCAAAACACAAAAGGATAAATGGCGCAATTATATCCCCCCGCAACTCTTTGCCCAAAATATTGAAACAGTCCGTCCCGTCCGTCCTCCCCGCCCTTCAGTGACAAAAGAAACTTTATTAACTCCAGCCGGAAGCGTTGCTCTCGCCTGAAGTGTCACTGCCCAAGACAGGTTTCCCTAACTTCGATTCGCCGTTGAAATCTAATTAAAAATTGTTTACTCTGCCAAAAAACTTCCGTTTCGGGTTCCACTTCCACTGCGTTTTTTCTTTCTATAAGCGAAAAGAGTAAAGCTCAAGTATTTATTCCTTTTCGACGCCCTTTTCCAACAATCTTACGTTCGCTTACCTTCGGTAGAGTGGATTGTGTTCCGTTCGAAAAAATTTAAACTCCGAGGTGATTGAAGAATGATGAGGACAATTAAAAGTTTCAAACTTTATTGGTCTACGGTTTATGGCATTTTATTGATGGGATTATGACGGTTTATATAGATATGCCTTGCGAACCTCGGATGCCGATAATTGCACCTCGTTTCAAGCCACGAAGTGGGAGGGTGTTAGATAACATGGTTTGAATTCTGGGAAGATACAGAAGCAGATCTAGAGAGACGCCAGTGGCGTCTCGAGAAAATAAAAGTTGACTGTACTAACGCGGTAGCAATGATCCTTCTTTGTTGCGATTTAAGTTGACGCGTAGAATAATTTCCATCACGGAGAATAAACAGTTCCATTTGAAACAACAAACTTGTTTGTTGACATCCAAACTAAAACAAAATAGTTGTTTTAAAAATTCGTTTGTTGTTTTGGATGCCTCTACCTCTACCTAAAGATATTACCAAAATACAACATAAGTGATAGTTGTTCTAAAATCAAACTGATTTTTTTTTTGAAAATTAGTTTCAATTTAGTTTGAAACAATTTCTTTTTTTTATGGTTTTTTTGATTTTCTGTCATACTGTCACTCAACAATACCCAAACGTGTATTTTCGCGTAAGGTGAAAATGTAATATTTCACATAGAAAACCAGAGAATAGTAGAATTAACATTTTAGATTGCTCTTTTATAATGTGTTTGCACTTTTATAATGAATCCTAGAGGGTTTGAGCTGTTTAGTGGAATACCTGTAACTAGAAATAAGAAGAAAAATTAGTATTTTCCATTTAATTCCAACTACCTTTGCTTATCTTCGACAGATACGCGTATTTTGTCTACAATGTGCAGACTTCTTCAGTGTTTCGTACTAATAACTCGACTGTGAAAATTACCATTCCTGGACCATTTTCCTTATAGTTGACGACCGTTACCGTTATTGTTACGACATTTACCCTTATAGTTGACAACTATATACTAGCAATCTCCTATATAGTTTTAACTATATGTCAGATGGTAAAAGGCCAAATAACAATATGCTGAATAGGCGGTTAAGTTGGGTTACCATTAAAAAATAGCAATTTTCTCGAACAAAATTTTTGCTGTACTCTATGTCAAAAAGTTGGTATATAATCCAGACCGAGTGCAGACAATAAAAAACCTTTCAATGACAATATGGCATACATTAACAATATATCGGACTAGAAGTCGATTTATTAGTACGAGACACTGAAGAAGTCTGCACATTGAAGACGAAATACGCGTATCTGTCGAAGATAAGCAGATGTAGTTGGAATTAAATGGAGAATACAAGTTTTTCATCTAATTTCTAGTAACTTTAAATCGTCGATAGAAAAGAAAGAAGAGGGGGTGATGATTCTTTGCAGGGAAGAGTTCGAGAAAAGGTGAAATGCTCATAAGTATGCTCTAATAAATGTGTAAATCGTAATATCCGATTTTTGTTGATCGAAGTAAGCTTTGAGCGAGAGCGGACGTATTGAATTTTCGGTGTCAGATTTTTCCTTCCATCCCTTCAATTTTCAAAACTTTTGAAACTTCAAGTTTTCCCTGGACAGGAATCCATTCTGTAGTGGTTTAGTGCGTTTGTTTTTCGGACCAGTGGGTTCTTGAAAATAGTGAACAGTGCGCAGTTCTACAGGGGGTATCCAGGTTTCGCGTGAAGTCGATCCCACCGAGGGCTAAAACGTGCTTATCAGTCGCACAATCCGCTGGTGAACCGATTAGTTGCCGGATAGATGCCGCTATGAAGTGAATGGAGAGTTAAAAAAGTGCCGGTTGCGAACAGTAGTTTCCCCGGACAATGATGGCTGCCCCCAATCGAAAAGAAGAGTATGGAAACGCCGGAAGACGGGAACAGAAGGACAGAACAAAGCCGCCTAGTGCGGCGGTGCCGGCGACTTCCTCGTTACATCAATGCCAATGGATATCTTGCGAATTCAGCTAAGTACCCAATTTTTTTTTCAAAATCGATCAATTCAAGCCCCCGTGCAGTCTCAAAGCGCTGTTGGATCCGCCACCTTTCTTT
The DNA here is from genome assembly GCA_034211315.2 of Aedes japonicus. NCBI lineage: Eukaryota > Metazoa > Arthropoda > Insecta > Diptera > Culicidae > Aedes > Aedes japonicus. Next base: position 52,717 of record JASCZW010002004.1, read on the forward strand.
TTTTTAATGAAAAGCGGCACGCCGTGTTATATTTTCTGTTTTTCGCTCTCTCTGTTTGATTCGCCTCGCGATTTTGGTTGTCCCTTTTTAGTGTTTTAGCAACTCTACAGTTCCTCTGGTTAGACCCTTGCACTGAACTGGCCGGCTTGTCGTGCCGCGAGGGCTCAGTGGGGATTCTTCGTCAAGACACGAAGCGGTTGCAGCAGGGCAGCGGCCGGCTGACAAGTGATTTTGGGTTTATGTTGTAATGTCCCTCTACTGCATATATTTTCTTGTTTAACATATTTTTCATCATTACCATAACCATTAGTCCTGGTCATCATTATTACCGTTTTTGTCATTAGTTGTGTTTCCGTGATTTGTGTATGAACGTTTCAAGGGTTTTAAGATTTTAGCCTGGTAGGTGGTATTTACTTTTAGTCGGTGTGTTTTGTTAGTACAATTGTCATTTTGATTCTTTCTTCTCCTCTTGTGGTTTGGAGGTGTCAAGTGCTTTGAATACAAGAACGAAATCTGTGGTAGGCTTTTGCGCTTGTTTTTGAGTGCGTTGTTCATTTCCTGTTTGCAGATGGACGTTTTGCCGGGTCTGAGCTGATTTGATTCATGCAGCGCTGCGTGCCGTTTGGCTGGTGTCTGGTTTTGTAGTTCAATATTTGTTGTTGATCACAGTGTCATTATATTTGATGGTGTTGTTTTGTTTATTTTGCTTCATAGATGATTTCAGCCTTACTTGTTGTTTTTTGTGTCCATTTGTCTTTGATTCCCTTTCAATTCATGAAGAAATTGTTTTTGAAGTTAGACAACAGCTAGATATTGGTGGTATTTCTTTCTTGAAACAGCCCAGCACAAAGATGCGGATTTGCTGTGCATTTTAATATTACTATTTGGACGATGAGATTAAGTGCTTCTGTAGCCAAACGGGTAAGGTTGTGTTGACGCTCCTCTAGCAGACCATCTAAGATTGGGACTGCGAAACAAAACGGTATATAACTGGTATACCGGTATATAACTGGTATACCGGTATATCTATTTTTATTCATTAAATATGTCTAAACGGTTCCAAACATTTGAAGCTACTTGCAAAAAATGAATATATGTATGTATGCGTGTATATGTGAGTGTGCGCAGCAATCTAAGAAATCTGCCAAGTTTTTTTTTCAGTACCCGTTCTTATATCTTTAGACATTCTTCTCTTTTCAGAGAGCGAGTAATGGCGCTATAACCATAAGCCATAGGAAGCTAGGACTATAGTTAATGCTAAAGTCCAAGCCGTCTGAAAAGAAATGGAGCATCACTTAACCTTCTTAGACTAGATGCTCCCAACGACCATTTTTGAATATATTTTTGTTCTGTACACCAAACAGGGCATTCTGTTTAACTATTCTCTCCGACTATTAATTTCCTTTTTCCTTTGATATCAACTGAAGGCTACGTGGGTTCCCCGTGTCTTCTTAAGGTAGATGCCAAATCCTCCCTATCACCAACGATTGCATGGACGTGGCCAGGTGAGTGATCGAGGAGTGTGTTCGTGGAGATTATTGCTTGAAGAAACGTATCAGAAACTGGTTTCGTTTCATGGTGACATGCAATGTCTTCAACGAATTTTTCCTCATCGTAGCTCCATCCACGAGGTGTGCAAACGTCAATGCTAATGCTATATCGTAATATCCGATTTTTGTTATAATGTCAGATTGTTTATGAAAGCAAATACGCACAATTAAAAGCCATTAAGAACTATAATATGCTGGAAGTGGAACTGCTCAAGCCATGCTAGAGGGAGTGTCAACTGTGTGAAAGTAACAGTCTTCTCAAAAACGAACTGCCGATAATGTTCAATAAGCTGAAAAAAAAATTGAGTTTTTTCGCAGGTTTCTTTGCTAGGAAACCAACCAAATAGCATTCTCTAAATTGAATCACTTTTCTATAGCCTTCAAGTCACTACTTGGTCACTATTTTCGACATTTTGGTCACCGCCGGTAACGCAATATGCACGGAAAATAATAATACATAATGTCGAATGTATTGCAATGCATAAAATATATTGATTCAATGCATACTTTTTATGCATTGCAGTGAATTAGAAGGAATAAAGCGTAGAAAGGAATATATAATATGCTTTTCAGCATTTTCAATTTTTTCCGTGTGCCATTTCGAGGGTTAAATTAAGCGCTATACACTCCCGCTTCACTTTACTCAATTTTTGAGTACAATTGTATGCTATCTCTTTTTCTCTCACGGAAATGTTACTCAATTTTCGTTAAAAAGTGGATCAACTTAATTTTTGAGTAGATCCACTTTTTACGAAAATTGAGTAACATTTCTGTGAGAGAAAAAGAGATAGCATACAATTGTACTCAAAAATTGAGTAATGTGCAGCGGGAGTGTAACACCAACAAATTTCACCTGACTATAAATGCGTTGGATTTTACCCAATGAGGTCTACCCAACTAACATTTTTAGTTGCCTAAGCCAAAGTTAAGAGCTTATAAGCTGTTTTATAATTGTATAAAAGCAAGTGAAGCTGAATAAGCTGTAAGTAGAATTAAAAAATCGATACAGTACTTATGCGTAATGTCACACAGCTTTAACATAACATTTAGCTATAGGTTGCATACTTTACAAAAAAAGCTTTTATGCGAACAATGTTTGTCTGCATTTACACAGCTTGTTTATGTAGCTAAGAAATTATTCGGTTAAGCTTTTGGATGATCATTCTGTGTTCTCTTACACAGTTTTATCTGTAAGCTTTGTTATAGCTTTTCAAAAGCTTTTATATTAAAAATACCTTAGCCGCTATACAGCTTAGTGATTATAGCTGTATAGAATGTTGTATAAGTACACTGAGCAAACAAATAGAGAGTGATTCATTCGAATATCGTATGAAAACTCGCCAGAAGACATAATTGCAAATTTTATACGATTCCCTAATGGAAAGAAGTTCAAGTGACGATCGTATGAATATTTTCCTCACATGAAAAAAAAGTTGCAATCGGGATGCGAACCTTGAGCCTCGGCATCCAGAGCCGAGCCACAATCCCACGAGACTATACGACATCAATTGAAAGTGTATAACAGGCATGCTTTCGACCAATGCAACAATAATCATTTCATACGATCTCTTATGAAATGAGCTTTAGAGTCTAAGCTACACTCAGGAAATTATCCGTACGATCGGAACTATGAACCGCAAAGCAAGTGTCTAAACTTTCAAGTACCAGCTATGGCCTATTTTGTGCAACATACACCGTATGTCACATATCAAACCAACGATAATTGTAATATTTCACGGCAAATCTAAGCCCCTTACAGTCAACGATTTTTTGCAACCATTCGTCGATTAACTGGTTCCTCTACTTTTAAACGGATTAATTATTAGCGGCCAAATAAATACGCTGCGGATCAGGTGCTTTATCTGTGACTCGCTTGCACGAGCGTTTGTTAAAGGTATACAAGATGTTATGTTTATAGACTATTTTACCGAATGGCAGGAGCTATTTTGCTCCTCACAGAAGGTAGGTAGATAGCGCCTGTCAATGTTCATTCATGAAAATGAGCATCAGCTGATCAGAAACGTCTCATAAAATGGTCTATAACCAGCAGCATATTTTTTTATAGGCAAGCAGGGTTGCGGCTTATCATTTTTGACTTATCCATATTCATTTGCCGATAGCTCTTCTGAGAAGCTCAATTTCAAAATATAATGTATGATGAACTTATGGTGCTTGAGTGGACCTACAACTTGGTCTAACAATAGCTCTATCTCTTATATCTGAGGAATAAGAGCGTATATTCGCAGTGATCTTCGCGATGATATTCGCGGTGAAAATCACGCGATTATCATCGTGAAGATCACTGTGAATAAACGCTCTCATGTCGATGATATAGGAGTTAGAGCAATGTACTCATAGACAAAGTTGTAGGTCTACTCATGCACTACAAGTTCATCATACATCATATTATCAAATCGACCCTCTGAAAGGAGATATTGGCAAATGAATATGCCTAAGTCAAAAATGATAAGCCGCAACCCTGTAGGCAAGTACTGTCATTCTATGCATCATTGTACCATAGACAAACAGACGATTTATTTTAGAATATTTGCTCTCGAGCGAATAAAGCTAGCTGCTTTGCTACAAACAATATTACACACATGCTCGATACAATGTCAGGGTTTCAGATGGTGAGGGTTTTGTGCACTGTAGAACGGCTAAATTAAACACGGATACAATTTTGTGTGTATAGGATTAAATAGAATCTTCTTGCATTTAAACGAACAATTTCTGTTGAAGTTTAATGTATTTAATTGTTTTGATAATATTATTTCACATTATGATATGATAATATTATAAGATTTACTTCTTTTACACAATAAGTGAACAGATTGATCGGTGGCTTAGTGGTTATTCTATCGGGCCACTGAGTAAAAGATCGGGTGTTCAATCCCCGGTCATAGTGGATTTTTTTTTATTAACAGGAAATTCATAATGTAGCAATAATTAATAGATTGCTATAACAACCGTTTTAAAGGAAATTGATATTAATGTCGTTTAAAAAAAATATAACAAATGAGTCCGAGCGCGGCACAGATGACAACGAAAATTGGATGGTGATCATGTTTAGACTATATTAATCTCGGTAACACTGATTTTCAAAACAGTATGAAGCTGTTCGTAAAGAGCTTCAGCAATCATTGTTGTACAGCATTATTAGAACTAAAATATGGTTTGAACACTTTGAATACGGGTACCGAAATTCCTCACAGCTGATATGGATCTGAGGATACGGTCACCGATCTTATGGTGAAGGTGCAGAGTTCGAATCTGGTAAGTACCCGGGGAAGTTATATATAAATTTATGTATATAAACATAATAATACAAAATTCATATAGTTATATGTTAATTGGGTTTTACAACGGGTAAAACAGCATCATTGCCGTAATATCGTCCACGAGTATTGTAAACAGTGTTTGACAAACATATGTTTTCGATTGCTGTGTAGTAACTATGATTAAGCATTTATATCAACGTGCACTAGCAATACAAGGCTGTTTTCCACAGTTCTAAAAATAGAAATTGCTATGAACAAAGCACTGTCTTTGAGAACAGTTACGTAATAAGTTGTATAATTTTTGGATAAAAGCTTCCTAGGCTATAAACCGATTACATTTTCTGCATGGCGGGTTTTCGAAAGGCTGTACAAAAGCTACCATTTCCGCACTGTAAGAACATTGTTCAGTTAGTTGGAATGAAGCTGTAAAAAACTCGTTCGTATGTATAGCAGAGTATCAGCTGTATACAAGTTGAGAAAAAGTTGAGAGAATGATTATCAAACATAGAAGCTGCAAATGGGTGATGATACTAACTTTTTAAAAGGTGTATACACGCTTCTTGCTAACTTTTCGCAATTTCATGAAGCTGGGTAGATTCGCCAGATTTGCCTGTGAAAATATTGGCTGCATGCCTGTGCAACCACTTCTTAGCCATTACTCAGTTTAACGTTGTATACGTATTGCCAATGAAGCGTTTACCTAATGAAAAATGTTAGTTGGGTATTGAGGTGGAGAAGAAGTGGTTAAATTGTATTAGTGTAATGCAAAGAACTACCATTGTGTACGTGAGATGATGAACAGCCTGTTCTTTGTAAACATGCGTGACGTAGATCTCCAAAAACAACAATTTACAAAACCAGCAAATCACAAGATGAAATGTTTATTTTCGGTAAGGGAACGTCCATTAATTACGTCACGCAAAAATGACTTTTTTGACCACCACCCCCCCCCCCCCCTCTCCCCCTTGTCACGTTTTTTGTATGAACCTTCACATTTTTCACGTTTTCTCACCTATCCGATAGAATTGGAGGCTAACATGGGTAGCTTTTGTGCCACGAGAAATTTATGGAAGAAGCCATTGTTTACGTTTGTCAGTTAGGCCCTAATGAAAATTTTGTGTCGAAATGTCGGGTAAAATGGTAGTTCTTACTGCAAGATTTTCTTCAGTATTAGAATACTAAAGGCAGTGATAACGGAAGCGGAACGGCGACGACAGCGGAAGAGCCCAATCTTTGTCGGCTAGAAAACTGATTAGATCCAAGTTGATTCCAATTGGACCATTTGCGACAACTGTTAAACTTGCCGTTTCCGTCCACATTGCGTTTCGGTCTTAAGTAATGATAGTCCAGCGCAATAAAGAAAATAGCCATTTGCTGGTCAGAAGTAACGAACGAAGATAATAATAAAAGAGCATAATATATTAATAATAATAGAGCATAATAGATTCGTTAGTTCTACGATTGGCATTCCATAAAAAAAAACAACATTCAGCGACTTTTAGGGTGTGTCTCAATCCGCAAATTAATTTTAATTTTCACCTAAATTTGACAGATGGAAAATAATTGATTAAGTCTGCTACTCGAGCTTACTTATTTCTGACAGACGGGAACTCAATTTAAACAGACATATTATCGAAAGTTTGTTGATCAACCACAAAGGGATTTTAATCGATTAACCGATTATTTTCCATCTGTCAAGTTTAAGTGAAATTAAAATTAATTCGCGAATTGGTACACAGCCTTAGTATAGCTAACACCATCATTTCAGTTCAATATGTAGTTCATTCCCATAAAAGATAAAGTAGAGCAGAATCCAAGAACCTTTAAACTATTTTTCAAATGATACCATCGAACCCAGCGAATGGATTATGATGTGTTCCATTTCTCTGTAAAAAAAAGAGAAGGTCGTCATAATATTTCCAAGTGCGACATAAATTAGAGCACATTACTCCTAGGGGTAGGTAATGATTTATTAATAATGGCAAATAAGCTATCTCATTAAGGTCCATAAAAGTCACATTTATAGCCGCACACTGAGATTCTGAGGTTGGTGGTTGTAAACATATTTTCCGCCACGGATTGCCGGAAGCTCTCTTTTAGGTTGCTCTGGAAAATGTCCACCGTAAATAAAAAGAGACAACGGATGCCCTGCTGAAACTGCACATTCAGGTACACGGGGCAAGTTGAACGAAACAACATACCGTGTGGAATGGTCTGTAATGTGGGGATCGAAATGAAATGAACTAGAAATGAGAAGAAGAATTAGTATCTTCCATTTAATTCCATATAATTTAAGTCGAGTTATTAGTACGAGACACTGAAGAAGTCTGCACATTGTAGACGAAATACGCGTATCTGTCGAAGATAAGCAAAGGTAGTTGGAATTAAATGGAAGATACTAATTCTTCTTCTAATTTCTAGTTACAGGTATTCCACTAAACAGCTCAAACCCTCTAGGATTCAATGAAATGAAGTTTATTGTAGGACTCAACTCTCAATGCCAATCTGCCTTCGATGTAGGAGGATAGAATCTACCCACCGTCTCCATCGGTCTTGTGCACGATGAAAGGAAAAAGAAATCGTAAATCACCTTACGTGAATCAAACTTACCGAGCGCATTATACGTTCTATTTCTGAACTTTGACAAAGTTGTTCAACATTCGAGCATGCAACAATCAATCAAGACTATGCCAGCTGCAGTTATTTCGAATTGAAATTTTATTGCAAGATCATTTGCACTTTTTGCCACCACTAGGAACTGTTTGTTGTGATGCTTATAGGTCAAGCGTTGAATCACAAGAACCCGATTTTCCAAGAAGTTTCCATGTGCAAATGAGAAAATTTTCCTTCGTTCTACAGCCAATCTATCGGCAAAAAAAAACAAACTCGTTGCGAAATCGAAGTCCATTCTCAGCCTAAAACCAAAGGTCAAAAGTAAATATTAAAAGGAAAAGTCACGTGTTGCTTTGGTTAAACAATATTTCTGCGAGCTACTCAACTTACTACTCAATTCTGCACTAGTAAAAAAGCAATGATAATTTCTATGTATCCTGCACGTCAATTTTTGCAATATGGTCAACAAATAATAACTACAAATGATGGAACTACACAAACTTGCTATGTATTCACAAAGAATATTGTTTTCTTCAAAGGATTCTGCTAGAGCAAGGGAAAATTCGGTTCACTGTGCACTTATATCTCACTCATACGCATGCACCGGCAAGAAGGAAGCGCTCGTTTTCATTCTGACTAAAGACTGGACTCGGAAAAAATGAGACATAAAAAATTATCACCAAAAATTCATTTTAATTCGGATACTTCTCAAATTTTCAGGGATTAAATAACTATATTTTAGCTATGTTTTGGCATAATTTATTTAATGAATTTCCTCCCCCACGCTGAATGCTCGTACATTTCTCTTAACACTGCTCATGAGATCTTGGGCGAGGCTTTGTCCATCTTCAGTACACAATTTCTCCCAGTTTTTCTTCAAAACTTCATCGGTTTTGAATGTGTTTCCGCTTTTCTTGAACTTCTTCTTCATTATCGTTTGGCGGGTTCACCTCCTCCGGGACCACATTAACGCCCTTCGCTTCGTACCAATCCATAACAGGCTTGGCGTAATGGCACGAAGCGTGATCCGGCCAGAACAGCGTGGGACCACGGTGAGAGCGGAGGAAGGGCAGCAAGCGTTTCTGCAAGCATTCCTCTCGATAAATCTGCCCGTTTCTCGCAAATTGCCTGCCACAACAGGTACTTCTTCGCAAATTTGTCCATCTTTCTTTTCCGGAACATTTCCGGAACGTCCATGCGGGACATACCGACAAAAAACTCGAGGCCGGGGATTTGTTTGGTGTCCGCCTTGATATATGTCTCGTCAGTCCGGTTTAGCGCCTTCCTGGCCTTAAAAACACGTAGCCCAGCCCGCTTCATGGTCTGCTGGACGAACCACTTTGACGAATTAACATTTTTGGCCACGTCTCGGGTGGAAAGGTTTGGGTTATTCTTAAAGTACTGCCTTATCTTTCGCGCCTTCTCTGGGTATTCCGCTTTCGGTTTTCGGCCACTTGCAGCGCGCCGCTCGATGGTCTTTGTCTCCTGGAACATCTTCACAACGCGGGACACGGTGAAATGGTGGATTCAAGCCTTTTGCCGAGCCATCTATTGGACGACCAGGATTATCGATCACCGCGCCCAAGATGGCATAGCTCTTCTTGTTTCGAATGCATCTTGAAAACTACTTGACAGCAGATCACGATATTTTGCACCGATACTCCAAACTAGCATTACCCAAAATTTAATTAATTTTAACCCACCCGATAAAAAGTTACACCCAAAACAGAGTGTCGCGTTTTTTTTTCAAGTACAATCTTTATACATAAATGGCTCATCGACGCGGACAGGCTCATCGAAAGAATCAAAGAAAATATTATTTTGATCAGCTGGAAGCGCTTCAGCAGCAGAGGTTTGACAGGTGTGTTCAGTAAAGATTACAGAATTCTAGTGATTTTCACATTTTGCGTCAGTTTTTATTATGGTTTTACTGAAAATCGGTAAAGCATTTAATAAATAGCGAATGTTCAATGACAGTTCGTTAGTACATCTGCAAAATAAAGACAAATGTTCAGTAATATTTTCATACGCACGGCTGAAAACTTGTAGTTCTTTGAAGGATATCTATAAATTGAAGAAATTTTAGAGATCATTCAGAAGAAATTCTATTTTACTGCTCAAAACTATAAATTAGAAGAAAAATTAGTATTCTCCATTTAATTCCAACTACCTTTGCTTATCTTCGACAGATACGCGTATTTCGTCTACAATTTGCAGACTTCTTCAGTGTCTCGTACTAATAACTCGACTCTGTTCATTCCATGTGAGAGAGACTACCTGTCTCACTCTGAGTGGTCTGCACGCTAAGCTCAGTTTACCCTTAAACGTAAACAAGTGCACATCCTCATTTATGGGTAAAGTTGACTTTACACATATCTGAGTAAATTAAGTACGTAGTAATGTACCCATAAATGGGTATGTGCACTTATCGCGACATCCATTCAAAAGATAGTTTCACTTTTAACGAACCCAACTCGACTTTAGTCATTCTTGAGTTACTTTGAACGAGCATAATAAGTAGCGCAACGTGCATGCAACTTTTTGGCTGCGTTCTGACAATCAAAGATACAAACCATTTTTCATTGCATTCGCCTTTCCTTCACGCTAAGACAAGCAAACGGAAAATTCGGTAAAAAATACCGAAAACCGCACAAAATGGCACATATTGAAATTATCGGTAGAAATAGATTACCGAAATTTCGGTATTGTTGGAAAACCGGGAAAAACATTATTATTACTTATTTATGTACGGTAATTTTTACCGAAAGTGCTTGCAGCTCAATGAGAGCATTTTTAACCAAATTTAGGTAGAATACAACGATAAAATCTGTAAATCCACTTTACTGAAAATATAAGTAAAATCAAACGTTTTGCTTCGGTAAATTATACCGATACTTTAGGTTTAGCTACCAAAACCTAATTTTCGGTAAAATTAAAACCGTATTTTCGGTAATCTTATCTTAGCGTGTTCAATGGGTATGGTACACGTCCAGGTAAGATTACATAGATTTGAGTAAATCTGATCTACCCAAAACTTATTTATTTTCCGATAACTTCCCGAAAACCCTGAGAATAATTCCATTATTGTACCGACAATTAATCATGGCCAACACGCTTAGTTCAGCTTATCCAAATATGGATGAAGAATTTTTTTTTTAACCGTGCAATACCGTAGTTGCTACTCCTTTACTGATCAGAACTAGTGTAATTGCACAGAGAACCACAAAGAAGGAGCTTGGGAGTAGCTTTTACATCTTAAATATACATGTTCACTAATTCTATTTATAGATCAGTACCGGCGCCGGCCACGTCCTCACGGTCACGGAGGGAAGAAGGATGATTAGTTTGACAATCGTTGTTATTAGAGACCGTGAACACCACTGCATCTCTACAATTGCCAAGGGAAGGATGATAGTTGTGTTAGTGAGCAAGTTTTATTTTTAGATCATGGATGTACTGTGGTAAATGAAGCGATCAATGAAAGAGAGCGCAGTAGACTGATTTTTATTTAAAATCTAGTAGTGATAGAAAGAGTAGTGATAGAAAATTTGTCACTTGCCAAATGGCAAGGAAGGGGACGGGCTTGGTATTGAACTCCCGACCATCTGCTCAGTAAGCAGAACGGTAACCACTGAGCTACCTAGCCGTGTCGCAAATATGGATGAAGAATGCCCATAAACGCGAAAAGTGTACATTTCCATTTAAGGGTATATTACTACTCACCCATATTTGGTATTTTTTTCCATACGAATTTACACATATATGGGTAAACACAACTTTACCCATAAATGGGTATATGCACATGTTGCGATAATGCACTCAGAGAAATAAACTTTCCAATTTCGTAAAATTGCGAAATGAATGGTTTTAGAATTCTGTATGAATTTCATAAAGATATTTCAGGTCTTATAGAGTCAGCAACAATCTCGGCTAAAATAACCGACGTTTTCGGTAATCATAGCCATCGCGGAATTGACTCGAAGAGAACCCGTAAAAAAAATTCTCATAGAATTACAATTAAATGTATTGTAACCATACGATAGAATCAATCCACAATAGGATCTAATTTAAATTGCGACATCGACAATAGAATCAGGGGGTTGTTATGTATCTAAACTATAGAAAAAATCGTTTTTCTCAGAACAAATTTGAGTCAATTACTATTGATTTATTGTTTCACATGTGTGGAAAATTGGGGACGACCCCGGCGTATTGGTTAACATCCATACCTCTCACGCCTAAGTCACGAGTTCGAATCTCACCCCCGGAGAAGTTATGAAAATGCCCAAAAGTGGTGTTTGACTGACTACGACGGGAATGAACCAGCCCGAGGCTGAAAATCTCGATAATCAAGACAAAAAAAAAAAAAAATGTGTGGAAAATTCTAGAATATAGGGTGAATAGTAGTTCTATTGTAATGACAATATTCATTTTTCATTTACCTGATACATGATTCATAAGATTCATCCCGACACGAATGCCAAACACCCTGGTAAAGTGTCATTAATTAAATAAATAATAATAATAATAATAATAAGATTCATGGTCGGCAATAAATTTAAATGTTACTTTATATACTTTTATTGTAATTGTATGGTTATTTTTATCCGGGAAGTGTTTGACGTTTAAGAATATTAAGCGAATAATTGGTTTAGTTTACCGAGTTTTCTCGGTTTTCGTGTACCGAACTTTTGAATATCACTGCTTTACCGATTTGTTCGGTTCATCTTTCATGTTTATCTGTCAAATGTATCATATAGTAACCAAAACTCGGGGTTTATTTTAAAAATACATCAGAAAACAGTACAAATAAACGATTTATTCGGTTTCTTGTTGGTAACCGATGTGGTTCGGAAGAAAATTGAACCCAGTTCGGTATTATTTTCTAAGTGTGTAAAAATGGTTTAACAATGATTCACAAAAAAGTTTATTCAAGAACTTTTTCTATCGTTATTGATGACACCAAAATGAATTGGGAAAACTTTGAAAGGACGTTTTTCTTTTTACTTTTAGTTATTCTAAGCAGTCGTTTGGAAAGTTGATTTTTTACTTGATGTATTCAGATTTCTCCATTTGTTTAAAAAAAACTGTCAAATTTGAGTAATGTATTCATACTCAAATTTGACATTGCTCGATTCGAGACTTGAACTCGTGATCCTTTGATTTAAAGCTTCTCCATCTTCTCCATCCTTGGATATACATTTGATACAATTAATAGCCGTATTTAAATCTTAAGTCTCTAATTTGCATGACATTGTTTAACAATCGTTAGTTAACAGTCACATACATAGAACTTTGACTCTGAGTTAAAAAACTGCTTAAAAAACGTTCCATAACACCTTGAAAAACCAGCTTTACAAGCATTGCACAAATGCCAAATAAATGTCTAAATTTATATCTTGTAGCATTGTCTTATACCTTTATTTATTATTATTTAAATCATGTGACTGAAGCTAATACAACGGTTCTAAAGAGTCAATTACTTTTTTTTAAATCACTAATTTGATGTTGATTAAATCCTTTTTAAGGCTCTAGTTTGAAAACTTTGAGAGCGCAATGATCATTCCGGATATCGTTGTATAACTGAACAATAAGTCTAGTATACAATTGTTCAAACGTGTTTAAATCATAATATCTAGCTGTTATATGACGATTTTGAAGTTACATTCTTTTATTCCATATTTTCTTAGCATTCATTGATGTTTGAACAGTCGATTAATAAAAAATTTAGTACCGCTTATAAACCATGCTTTTTAACCAAATGCAAGTAATCATTTAGAAGCATTTTGGTCTGTTTCAAGAACCTTTATTGCTAGAAACAAAACAACTACAGTTTATATTGTTTTTTATTCCTTTTTATCGATTATGTCAGCCCTGGGCTGGTTCATCTCCGTCGTAGTCACTTAGATACTGTTGGGTATTTTTCGCAACTTGTCCGGGGGTGAGATTCGAACTCGTTCTTTTTCACCATACAACTTTTACATTAACACATATTGTTAATGTATGCCATATGGTCATTGAAAGGTTTTTTAATGTCTGCACTCGGTCTGGATTATATACCAACTTTTTGGAATAGAGTACAGCAAAAATTTTGTTCATGAAAACTGTCATTTTTTTATGGTAGCCTAACTAAACCGCCTATTCCACATATTTTTATTTGGCCTTATACCATCTGACATATTGTTAAAACTTTATAGGAGATTGTTAGTTTATAGTTGTCAACTATAAGGGTAAATGTAGTAACAATAACGGAAACGGTTGTCAACAATAAGAGAAATGGTCCAGGAATAGTTTGTGATTATGCGGGCGCACACTATCGTGTCCATCATCGTATAAAAAATGTTGTTTTTCCACAGATTACCTTAAAGTTATCATAGAGGTTCACGGTAGAAAAAATATGTTTGACAGCTGTTTGCTTTGTTTTCGTCCATAACGCACTACCACATTAACAGAAGCCACACTAACACACTCAATTTATTTGAATTCGATACATATATTGAGGTTTCTTTACTAATCGACACTAACATTTAAGATCTTTTCTTTATCTTTGAACAGAAATATTAAGACATTTGCTATTGTCATTCATGTCGGTTTGTCGGTGGAATTATATTATATCGAAAAGGCTTTGTGATAAGTTTATTTGTTATCCGAGCGAGCTGATTCCCGATAAATTAGCAAAGCTAGTTTATATTTAAACTTTTAATTGAAACCAAAACAAACCCGTGCAAAGGTTGGCAACATCCAGACATTACAAATCGATATCCTAACACCGGTAACGATTGATATCAACGTTTTGAAAAGGATCTTCATATGTGATTCACGATCAATCTTTGGGTATATTTCGACTTTTTCATGGAATTGCGAAGATCGCTATCGATTTTTGTTATAAACGCCTTAAAATACCGATAGATTGGAATTTGAAGAAATTTAAAGAAATGGTTGGTCATGAAAGAGTCAACTTGAGCGAATCCCAACAAACATCAATGCTGAATAACTATTTGTTCAAACAAATTTGGAGAAGTTGTTCAGCTTTTGCTTCTAGGAAGCTGAATAATTTCTCCAAATTTGTTTGAACAAGCGGTTATTCGACACAGATCTTTGTTGGAATGTTGCACACAGTTGCCTATTTTTTGAATTACTCAGTTTTGTACATTTAACATGGAAATACGATACTGAGCAAAGTTTACTCTATTCAGAGTAAATTGCAACGAGCGTGCAGTAAGTCCTCTGATGGATGTAAACAATAAACATAACAAGCAACAACAACAATCATCACTATCGCTCCCGTGCGTATCGTCGGTGCTGTCGTGTTTTATTTTCTGCAGCACCATCATTGTTATCAATTTTATCAGTGTGTTTTCCGTGAGTAATCAAAAGCATCTGCGATAATGAATGTGTTAATCGGCGATAAGCGCAATAACCGAACTACCATCGTCGTCGAAATTCATCAGTATTAGTACCTGAGCGTGCGGTTCCGGCTGCCACCCTAATCTTGCATCACCCTCGAAACCAGTTCGGTAGTTGTGTAGTCACTATCTTATCATCACATCGTTAACCTAGCGAATCTCAAAATACGGTGCAAACCGTTGTATTTATTAGTGCTTAGTGAATTTCGAATCAACAGTCCTCGCCGAAGATGGTCTCAATAATTCCATTCTATGCCAATGGCAAAAATAAACGGAAAGTGCTCCTCTCGGTTGGCCTGGTGCTGGCTATGGTGTACGTCTTGTACTCCATCGACTATCAACCACTGCACGAGAACTGCTTTGCGCGAGAATTTCCCGACCCAATTCGGGTGTTGGAAGATGTGCAGAAATCACACAAACAACCTCAGCATGGGAGGAACATTTTCTTCCACGAAACATCATGCTCCGCCGATGGAGTTATAAGGTTGAATGCTCGCCAAGCGTGTGCCGTTGAATCGGCCGCACGAATGAACCCCAACTGGAATGCCTTCGTACTGTTCGCAGCCCCGGTTGGATTCCGCAATAAGAGTGCACTTCCTCTCATAGACGCTCTGCACGCATATCCCAACATCAATCTGCGTTTCGTGAACCTCTCGACCTACGCCCAGGATACCCCGCTGGAGGAATGGATGCACAGTGGAGAGATTTTCCACTCTAAATACATGAATTCGCACCTGTCGGACATCATGCGATATCTGACGCTATTCAAGTACGGCGGAACCTATCTGGACTTGGACGTCGTGGTGCTGAAGTCGTTCGAAACTATGGAAGCGAACTATGCCGGGGCGGAATCCGCTCGCTGGGTGGCAGCCGGAGTCCTCAACTTAGAATCCGACGGACACGGGCACGAGCTGGCGGAGATGTGTGTCAGGTAGGTTCTTTACGATAGTTGCTAGATTGTTGATTTTGCTTATTAGCGCGAGGAGTTTTTGGATAGCTTTCCGAACAGCTGAATACAATTATTTATAATATAGTTGGCATTAGTTAAAAACTTGCAAAAGAAACTGTTTATAAAACTTTGTAGGGCTTATTACGGATTTCCATTACTCTCGTTGAAATCACTGTCTTTATTTCGGGTCTGTTGCGATACACTGTCTTTATTTCGGGTATCATGGGTGAAATGAGAACCGTAATAAGGCCCTATATAGATCATTAATGTAGGTGTTGTAGAAAAGTATCTTTTAATCAAAATGTTTGCATAATACCGAACTCGGTTGAATTTTAACCGAATTTTTATCTGCCGAATGCTCGGTAGTCTGTTCGGGTCAAAATAAAACAACCGAGATCTTGTTAACACAGCCGTCGCGGAATTGACTTGAAGAGAAGTATTTAATGATTAAGAATATTCAGCGAGTGCTCGATTCAGTTTACCGAGTTTTCTCGGATTTCGTGTACCGAACTCTTGAATATTCCTGCTTTACCAAACTGTTCGGTTCATCCTACATTTTTATCTGTCAAATATATCATATACCTAGTTAGCGAAATTCGGGTTTGACTCAAAAAATACACCCGAAAACAGTATATATAAACGATTTATTCGGTTTCTTGTTCGGAACCGATGTGGTTCGGTAGAAAATTAAACCGAGTTCGGTGTTATTTTCTAATGCATTGTTCAGACATCAGAGTTATGACATGTCATGACGGTTGTCAAAAATGTCAACAATAAATTCGTCATCAAGATAGGCTTATATGATGTTATAACTTATCAGTCTGGCCAGTGTTTAATGCCTTGTTCAGACTACAGAGTTATAACATGTTATAAGCCTATCTTGATGACGAATTTCTTGTTGAAATTAGTTGACAACCGTTATAACATGTTATAACTCTGTAGTCTGAACAAGGCATAAGTGTGTAACCAGAAATCGACGAAATACTAATCGACATCAATAGTTGAACATACTAGGCTCAGGGTTGCCACATGCACAGATTTATCTAGATTGACACAGATTTTTTTCATTTTTTTACTACAGATATCTGTTTGTTAAGATTACAGACTTTTGAGAAAAACCAAGATTTTTAAGATTTTTAGCAATTACTTGTCCACTCAAAAACTTCAAATTCAAAATAAGAGTACAGTTTACATAAAATAAAAATAATACTTTCAGTGTGCTGGTTTAGGCCCTTAAAGCAAAAATGAAAACAATTTAAACTAACACTACAGTGACAGATGACAGTCTGAGAGTCAGTTTCAGGGATGCCATATTCACAGACATCTCTGTAAATTTGCAGACTTTTCATTTTTATTGCAGACTTTTTTAACGATGCAGACATTTTATTTATGTTGCAGACGTTTACAGACATTTGAAATATTTTTTCAATTTCAAATGAAGGTATTCTGGACAGTATAGTAGATATGAGCCTGTGCACGCTGCTATAATTCTTTTGTCTTTTTGACTTTTACTGTGAGCCGTGTTTTGGTGTTGTCTCACTCTTTCTCACAGAAGGTTTGAAAACATTTGAAAACTTGGCTCACAGTCAAAGTCAAACTTTTTATAGCGTGCGCAGGCTCATTGTAAGAAGCTTTGTTGAAATATTTTAAAATACCGTAGGTATTATTTAAAGTAGAAATCCTTGAAAAAACGAAAGCGGTGGGCTACTTGGAGACACAATTGGCCCGGAGATAAGTATCGTAATTAAAGGCCCTTTCCGAGGGATATGGAATCCCTACTTATGGTAGTGTTCAATCCCACGCGTGTTCAAACCCATGCGAAAAATTACTGTCAAAGCGTTGGAAATATTGGTCTTTTGCTATTAAGTCACAACGAAAATCAAGGTTCACAACAATACAAATCATATGTGAGAAATTTAGAGACTTCCTCAAAAAAATGCCTATGGTCAGGTAGAAACTTCTCAGAGGTATTGGGAGCAAGCAGTTTATGCAAGAAGAACCTTCAAAAATTCGTTACCGAAAATCAAAATCATACTTACCAGAATTTCAAGACAGAACTTCCCCAAGAATCAGGAGAGGACTTATCAGATGTCCAGGAAGAAGTGTAGGAGAGTGGGCTTCTCTGAAGTTTGGAATTATTCAGAGTTTTTGAAGCTCTTCCCAGAAATTTAAGATTGAACTTCCCAGAAGTTCAGAAAAACAAACTTCCCCAAATTTCAGACGGGAGTTAACCAGGAAGGGCACTGCCTATAATTTCTCAAAAAATCAGGAAAAAATTCCGCAGGACGATGCTTCATAGAAGTTAAGGAAAGAACTTCTCTCAAGTTCAGGAAATAACTTCCCAGAAGTTCCGGAAGAAACTTCTCGAAAGCTTAG
The DNA here is from genome assembly GCA_034211315.2 of Aedes japonicus. Lineage (NCBI taxonomy): Eukaryota > Metazoa > Arthropoda > Insecta > Diptera > Culicidae > Aedes > Aedes japonicus. The sequence goes on from JASCZW010002004.1 coordinate 70,889, forward strand.
TTTGAACTTCCTAGAAGTGCTTGGCAGCTTTTCCAAAGCTCAGAGGTGAACATTCTGCATTTCAGAATAAGGATTTCTCAAAAATTCTTTAGAGAAAAAAAATGAAACTTTCCAGGAGCATTGGGGGTACTTCCTTCTAATTTGAGCACGAATTTCCCAATAGTTCCGGATCAAACTTCCCCAAAGTTTGGGAGAAAACTTCCCAAAAGTTCAGAAGAGGACTTCTCAGAAGCCCAGGAAGAAACTTCAAGAACAAATTTAAGGGAATTTTGGAATAAAATTTTCCTCACATCGGACCAATCAGAAGTTTAGAAAAACTTCCCCGAATTTCAGGAAGGAGCCTACCAGAGAGGGCACTAGCTGTAAGGTCAAGAAAGAATTTTTCAAAAAAATCAGTAAAGAACTTCTCAGAAGTTCACAAGAAGACTTCTCAGAAGTTGCGAAGATACCAAAACTTTAGTTGGTACTACCCAGAAGTGCTAGAGAGCTCCCTAAAGTTCCGAATCGAACATTCCAACATTTCAGAATGAGAACTTCTCGAAGTTCACGAAATCCCAGAAGTTATGGTAGATTCTTTTGATAAAATCAGAAAAAAAAACTTTCCAGAAGTATAGAGGGATCTTTCTAGTAGTTCAAACAGGAATTTCTCAGAAATTCACGAACCAACTTTCCCGAAGTTCAGAAGAGATTATTTTGACAGTTCAGAAAAGAACATCACAGCAGTTCAGGAAGAAACTTCTAACAACTAAAGATGATTTTTCCAAGAAATTCTGGAGAGTACTTTTTCAAAGTTTTGCAGAAACTTTCCTCGTAGTTCAGGATAGGACTTATCAGAAGTTTAGAAAGTAACTATGTTCAGGAAAAAATTACCAAATGTTTGTGGAAGGTAAGGTTGGGTTCTTAAATGCGAATTTCAAAGAAAATAAGGAGTGACTGCCAAGAAGTTCATGAGGAATTTTGCCTGAAGTTCAGGAGGAAACTTCCCAGAATAAAGCAAAGAGCCTTGCAGAAGATCAGGAGAGAGTTTCCCTGAAATTTAAGTGATAATCACTGACTAACCGAAGAAGCAGTCTACACAAAAATCATTCATAAGACCATAATGATATTGATGATCATGAGTGATGATAACACCATATTAAAATATGGTACACACCATCAATGGTTATGTTGAATCAAAAAAAGCTGAAAGAGCTTTACAGGGGAAAAACTATAGAAAATTGTGTCATCTATGTGACTGCTTCAAGCTTTAAAAATATGAAACAATATGATAATGACATAACTGCTCTTTATAACGTCTTTGTTGAAAGAAGTCTAATTTCTAAAATAAAATTTACAGACTTTTATAGACATTCCCAGACGTTCAAATTTTTGTCACAGACATTAGATTAAATATCTGGCATCCCTGGTCAGTTTCTGTGTCAGTTCAGTTCACCAAATGAATTCTCCATAAATATTTCGAGATAATTTTTGAAGGAGTTTTTCAAAACTTTCATGTCATGAAATGTTTGCAGGAAGCCCTGATCTTGTAACGTTTGGCGATTTTGAAAGAATCCCGGACGACACCTGAATGAAGATCACAAAAACTCGGCAGAATTTCTATTAGTGATTTCTACAAAAATACTGTTCTTCTTATTCTGAAGTATTTCTGTGCATTTGTACAGTGGAATTTTGGGAAGAAAGAATAATGTTCTTGATTGTTATTTTTACTAATTAAAGCATAGTTATTTCGAACGTGATTTTTTTTTAGCTTTAATATACTGGCTAAAATATTTACCTGCACTTAGTAATTCAGAAAAGCACCAAAAAATGAAAAAGTGCCACTAAATTATTACTATGCCAACAAATAAGTGTGATCAGCACTAAAAATTAGAATGAGCAATAAAGATGAGAAAAGATCCGGATAATCTAGTTCGACCGGTAAATCTATCAAATAAAGCAACAGCTATTAGTATATGTGCAATTAAATATGGCAGTATTTCCGCCAAATTACGTAATTTGAGCACTAAACTATTCGCATATGTCTTTAATTTTGTTGATTTTCCCATAAAAACAATAGAAATGAGCAATGGATAAATAAATATCCATTGCTCATTTTACTGTTTTTATGGGGAAAATCTAACAAAATTAAAAGACATATGCGAATAGTTTAGTGCTCAAATTATATAATTTGGCGGAAATACTGCCATATTTAATTGCACATATACTAATAGCTGTTGCTTTATTTGACAGATTTACCGGTCACAATTAGATTATCCGAAGATCTTTCATCATCTTTTATTGCTCATTCCTAATTTTTTAATGCTGATCACACATTATTTGTTGCGCAGGCTTAATAATTTAATGGCACTTTTTTCATTTTTTATTGCTCAAATCTCTCTTTAATTGATGATTAATTATGCTGCCATATAATCTTGCAGTGCGCAAACATTTTTAGCGCAATTAATGAACAGTTCCAGATCGATTACAAAAAAAAAGGTTTGTAGGGTTTGAATCAGATAGAACTTCGGTAATGATAGGATCTGACCGATCCGTCAAAAAGCTGCTGAAACGTGACTGTGTTCATTTGATAATTATCAAATGAACTTGCTAGTTTTTGGCTCTTTGTGCAAGTTACGCATGCAAAAATCTGCCATTGTACCTGGAACAAATGATGCGATATATCTACAGTTACTTGTCCTGCAGCCTCAAAAGACCCAAGAAATTTCAGATGACACAGTTCTACATCCGTCTGCCACAGTTGGAGTCAGTTGTCAAATGGAATATGGAACGATTTTCGGAACTCGTGTTGTTTTTTATCGTCCTAATCTAACTGAGACAACGGTTTGATTGCTGTCATCTTAATGACCCGATGCCGCAGCCACTTTTTCACTTCTTAAGCTAAGTATTTCCTCTTATCAACAAAGCGAATCGTATCTTCCAGTCAAAACCAATGGAATGATTGCCTAAAACACATGACGGATTTAGGGATTTCAAATTTCTAGAAACATCTTCATAAGAAGTCAAAAATATATATCGGGGTAGCTGCAAGAGAAATGGTTTGATCCAAAACTCTCGATAATACCAGGATGGAGGCTTTTCACTTGATCTGCTGTGCTTTCTATACCGATTTGATTAAACAGATCACTAAGCGCTTTGGTCTGAACGATCCAGTTCTGACTACTACATTGAGCGTTGACCCCAAGAAGCTGCGCAATTTGTATGATTCGACTCGATTATTGAATAATATCCACAATTCTTTGCAAGCGGTGAGGATCAGGCCATTGAAAATGATTTTCGTGAGCTGATAGCTGAGGACGGTAACCATCTGCAAGTACAACGAGGTGGAAGAATCAGAAGACTTCAAAACACTTTCTAAGAAAGTTCATTGCGAATTTTTTACTAATTCCGCATTCTTTTGCAGAAGTGAAGCGAGTTTTCTCGAAATACAATCTGAATAAGTCCAAAATCCGGAATCGCCTGAGTATGGACATCATGGATGCCAAAGAAGGAAAGGAAGAGTTGATCAGCTAATATCCGCTAATATTCACATAGCATCTAACTTCTAAATTCAACAAAACAAACATAAAAATAATTGATTGTTAATTCCATTTCGAGTTTGTTCACCTACACACTTAGATTTTTTTACCGAATTCTCAACAGCTGAACGTTCGGTAATCCGAATTAACGGACTTCGGTAAAATTTTACAGATATCTGTAAAAAAATTACCGGATTTCGGTAAAATTTTACCGAAATCCGTTAAATCGGATTACTAAACGTTCAGCTGTTGACAATTCGGTAAAACTTCACAGATATTTGTAAAAAAATCTAAGTGTGTATCCTGTAACTTTAAATAATCAAAACAAACACCTGACGCATCATCATGACCTCATACTGGCATGTGAGAAGGGCTTAGGTGCTATGATCGATTTCCCCAAGAGCATGAATCCTCGAATACTGATCTGTTTTTCGTTTATAATTCACAATTTGAAGTTAAGATTTTTACCAAGATTTTTGCAGTTAAAAATAGATGAAAAAAGTTTTTGTGGCAAAAATTAAAGATGGGAACGAAAAATAATGTGGCAACCTTGACTAGGCTACCTGAAAAGTCCCTTTAATTTCCTACAGATGGCGTTGTAATCGCCAAGCTTCACTCTTTTTAATGACGGCTGTCAAAATTTCAGCCATTTCAGTCACCGCATTCATAAGTGACAACAGTGAGAAGAGACCGATCAGAAAGTTTTTTATTTAAATTGAAAAATCCGAATTTCCAGTTTTGATAAAATACTATTTTCTTCTCAAGAAAACGGCTGCCGAAACCAAAGTCAAGCAGGATAAGTATTTTCCAGACTCTGCTCCGTCGATTCAAACGATTTATAAGTGGTTTACTGATTTTCGCTGTGGCCGTACGAGCACCGTGAAATCCGGTATCAAGTAGTTCCCCATCCACCGTATTCGCCAGATTTGGCCCCCAGTGACTTCTATTTGTTCACAAACCCAAATCAATGGCTCACCGGTTAGCGATTTCACTCAAATGCTGAGCTCATAGCTGAAACCAATGGCTATTTTGAAGGACTTCGAAGGACTCGCTGTATTGATCTAAAAGGAGAGTATGTTGAGAATAAAACCGGTGATGAACAATAGATTCCAACGGATAACACTTTCGATAGAAAAGATTCATGAGCTTTCATGGCCAATATTTCTTAAAAACATGAACATAGGACTGTTATGCCTATAATGGCAGTGTAATCAAGATCCGTATTAAACACTTGCCATAGTCGTAACCAGCCCATATTTGCAGAAGTTCGTAATCTCTCAAGTAATCTTATGATATGGCCACTCGAGGTGAATGGTGATTAAACGTTCAGCATGCTTGAAATTATCGGTTATCGGTGTTTGTAAAAACGAAAGTGCTACTTTGTTATACTTAGGGAACAGCAATTAAGTACCAACCCCTCCTTCGCGTGTATGGTCATCATATAATGTTTGTATAGAGTGTCGCATTTTCGAACCCCATCGCTCTACTCAGTGTACCTATTTGTTCATCCAAAAACAAGTCAAATAGGGGGAGGTAGCCCATCAAACCTTCCGGTCCGCCTCTAATCATATTGCTGTGGGGTATCAGAGAAGTCTCAACCGTTTGCCTGTCGATCTGCCAAATTTGAAAGCCGTCTGTATTGAGTTATATCGAATTATAATAATGCGTCCACTATATCAGAAAATTTTATGATTGGTTGAGCGGATTGGAGATATCATTGGGTATAGGACCAAGTCTCTCCCGGTTGGTGCGAAAAAGATGAGCTTAGAAATCAATAGAAGCGTAAAGTTGCCAGAAGGCACGAAATGCTTCTAAAGACGCTAATTTCACCAAATCCTTCAATCGTTATTCAGAGTATAGATCGCTCTTTAGGACGCTCGACTTGCTTGTTGCAGATGTGAGCTCCAGTAGTAGGATTGTTTGTAGAAGTAGTTGAAAGTTTACGGAAAAAAATAGTGCTTCGAGCATCTGACGTGAACGGTTGCGTAGATTCTTTCTTATTCACAGGCCTGGTAGCGGGTCACTATTTTCAAGGCAGTCACTATCGCGACCGAAAAGTCACTAAAGTCACTCTTTTCAGAAAATTGGTTACTAAAGTCAATTTCCAATAATCATCCCCACAACTGATTATTTCGGCGAAAAAAAAAAAAGATTTTTTTTTTCATCCTATCAGGATGTTTCAAGACTATCTGACGAATTTAGTTGTAGAATGAGTAATTTAAAACTACCGTGTAAATGTTGACAAAAAAGAAGAGACGAGAAAGTCGGACATTTATGTTCGCCGTTTTGTGTGCCAACGACTCGCTGGCATCCGAATCCGTTACATTATGTAAACATGTTTTCGAATCGGCTCACCGGTTTGTAGGTAGCGAAAACGTTTGAGTTTGGAATTTTGTACTGGTATTATTTTGTAATGAAAGTCAATTTTAACGTGCACGCTCAATGAGTTTTCGTGGTTCAGCTGATTATACAATTGACAACTGCGTAGAGGCAAATGCAAATCGTGAAATATTTTCCGCTACTTGGCGAACAAGACAAGTCAAAAGTGTTACAGGTAAATATTATTCGAATATCATTTCAATTCAGACAAGCCAATCCTATACATGGAAATTATTTATTGGTGCTTGGTTAATTTTTAGAACAGTATAGGGAAATGCACTTTCCTTTCTTTTTCAGTTTGCAGCGTTTGGTGGGTCAATGAGAGCGCAAGTCAATCCCAAGCCAAGAGTTAGGAAGCGGTAATGGCAAACTGGTCTATGCGGACTACTTGAACGCCATGGGAGAGGATAAGAATCAGGTTGGAGTAAGGGGTTTGTAGTGTTCTTGGAATTAGATGGCCGCGTTGCTAAAGAATGTCCTGAAATATTTAATGTGTTTATGTTAAATTATGTAAGTTCTCTTCAAAAACATGTATGTTTTTAATAAAATGTCTGTGTTATTTGATTTCTGTTTGATTTCTTATATACTAACTGATATAGGTCGGATGATTCTTCTCTTTGTGTGCAGTCTGCATCCTTTCCTTACAAAAACTGCATCTAGGCGATGGTTGGGAAGGCTCTTTGTTCTTTTATCTGTCCATTTCACCGCAATTCTTGGCTACCTAGACCGCGTCCGGGATTGGCTGATTTGGTGCTTGAACTTCCAGACCACTCAGGCCAAACCCAATTCTAACAACTCAAAGTTGTTGTCCGATGTCTCGATGAGTGAATTGAGAAATTTTTCCAGGTGCTTGAGTAAAATCAGTTCGCGACGTTGCTTATCTGGTGACGCCTTTTTTCCATTTTTCGAAAAACTTACAGCGATTAATATACAACCAAATAAAATACTCTGAACAACTTCTACCCAAATTTTCAAGAGAAAAATACCCAATGGGTCATTTTCTATTCTTTTTTCATGATGCAACTTAATGTGGGACACTCTTTCAAACTTGAAATTTGTTCAATCACATTCTACAAACTATTTTATTAATGGTATAAGTACCATTGCATTGCATCAAGCAAGTTTAACATCCTTAAGAGCAATCCTACCATTAATTGTAGGATTTTGCGAAATTGCGTCCCTAGAAGCATTTCGCGCTTTTTTGAAAACTGTATAACATTTGCATTAAAAAAAATGGATAAAAATTAACGAACTTTCATGGGTTTACCTTCACCCGCACTGACGAAGAAACTACCCATGCAGCATCAATCATAGTAACCCATGAGTCAGCAGACAACATTTGACAGCTCTATCAGTCGAACTCTAACCGTGATAACAAACAGAGTGAAGCAACTCCGTTCAGAAGTGTGCGCATTCAAAGTACGGCACCCCGCCGCGTCGAAGTCGGACATCGTGCGGCACTTTGTGGACGCCAGATACGCCCGTTCCGGCATCGTACAACATCTTGGCACTATTAGATAACAATAAGAGCACCGCAAGCTTGGTTCCGACGGCCGACGACCCTCAGCGACAAGAAGCTCCAAAGGATGCTGAAGAGGAAGACCGAAGGAAAAAGTGTTTACATCGCTACGTGCGCTTGGCCGGGAGGTCGGTTCAACTGGCCAAACGGTTAAAAAGTACCTAGCGAACATGAACATACATGTCAGGAAGCGGAAGTCACGTCCACTGGTTTCGGAACTGCAGCCAATGACGCAGCGGCAGCGGCTGAATAAGATGAGTAAGCTCGATTTTTCCCTGGCAGGGCACTTCGTATTTACTTCCCCCACGGGTGCTGCTGTGGCTGACAATCAGCGAAAAGGGGTATGTCAAGGCCACTCTTCTTTCGCTCCGGACTGGCCATAAACGGGAAAATTCACAGTACGAAATGCCTGCCGGAAGTTGCGTCGTTCATCATGAAATACCATAACAGCGATGACGTGGTGTTCTGGCCGGCGATGGAGCGGCTGAATATCGATATGGTTCCCAAGTCGGCGAACCCGCCCAACGTCGCCCAGCTGCGTCCTATCGAGAATTTCTGGGCCAACCTGAAGCGTAAGATCTACTCCCAACAATTTTCTCGCGAAAACTGAGGAGAAATTGATAAATAAAACGAAGAAAGAACTCGAAAACATACCTACACGCATGTTTTCGTCCGCCATGTCGAATGTTCCGGTTAACTGCCGGAAGGCCGCTCGCAAGGGCGTAGATTTTTTTTGCAAGTAAACGTAAATACATACTTTTCATGGGAAATTTATCAAAAGCAATTATCTGTCTTAGTTTTTTTATCACCATTCGAAAAAAGTCAATTTTTTTTATGCAAACGTTACTTCTGTTGGCTACCAAGTTCATTTTTTAGCACCACCTAATGATTTCATTACCTTCAATGCGCTCAACCAATCGCAATGTTTGGTGATAAGGGAACGTCCATTAATGACGTCACGCAAAAATTGACTTTTTACAACCCCCCCTCCCCCTTTGTCACGTGTTTTGTATGGACCTTCAATTTTTTTTTTGGATCGTCACGTTTTCCCAAACCCCCCCTCCCCCCTTACTGCGTGACATAACTAATGGACCTTCCCTAACTCAATGCAGACGTCTACCAAATTTGGCAGATCGACAGGCAATCGGTGGAAACCCACCTGCTACCTCACAGCAAAATGCTTAGAGGCGGACAGGAATATTCGATGAGCTATACACTGCCGTGAAACGCATATCAGTCCCATATGAATAGGAAATCAAGCAAAGATGGGACTGATATGCGTTTCACGGCAGTACAAGTCATTCATCACTCCTTTAAACTCTTATCAACTTATTTTAGGGACCTGCTGATCAACTTCAACGGCCAGGACTGGGGCAACAACGGCCCGGGCGTAATCACCCAGGTGCTGAAGCGAATCTGCAGCACCAACGCACCGCTGATGATGACACGCGAGCGCTGCCGCCACTTCACCGTCTATCCACCGGAGGCCTTCTATGCCATCAACTTCGACGACTATCTGCAGTTCTTCGAGGAACGCTGGCTGGATCAGGCGCTCGCCACCGTCAACCGGTCCATCGTGACGCACGTGTGGAACAAGTTCAGCAAGGATCACAAGGTACGGGTTGGCTCGCGGGTTGCCTACGGGGTACTGGCGGAGCAGTTCTGCCCGCGTGTCTACAAAGCGAGCGGTGAGTTTTTCTAGCCAAAAATTTCGATCGGCTGAGTTGGGTTGGGTTGAGTCGTACGTTCAGCAGCAGATTGTGTGTGTGTGTTTGTGTGTTTAAATAATCGTGTGAGTGTAGGGGTTGTCGCTTCTAGCACAAAGTCGTTAAGCATAACGTCAATCATTAGACAGGTTATTTGAAGGAAACATTGTCATTTTTTGAAAATCTCCTGACTTTTACTTTATCCGAATGTTTGAACAACTTTGTGATGGAAAGGCTTCCCTGCGAGTGTGTATTTTACTTGCAAGGTTGTCAGAGTATCATTAAGTTTTCAAATAATTAGATATTAAGAAAGTAAAGCCCAACAAGATTCCTAGTTGTGTAATTAGCATTCTTTTTTGTTAAAAAAAATAAGGTGTAAAAATTTATATGAGGCGTTTTTAAGTGCAAAAAGATAAACAATTATTATTATATAAAACATTGTTCTAAAAAAAATGTTGCAAATCATCACGTATTCTGGTGGAGCATTTCGCATGACAGTTACCTCGCATTTGATGAGTTTCATATCAGGATTCGACCTTCGAGTAAGGATTTTTGTTTTCTATGGGTGGCCTTTTGCAACCCTACATACTTCAAGATCAATCAACAATTCGTGTAAATCTGATTTAACATTCGATATTTTAGAAAAGTAAAACATCATGAGCTTCATCACCCAGCAATAAGTGACAAATGTGACCATGTGTGAATTTGAATAGTTCTAGAGTTGGCATAGTAATACTCAATTTTATTTCGAAAATTCTATTTTTTTTAAATTGATGCAATCAATACCGTATTCGTGAATGATTAGAAAAAACTAGCTTATTTTAATTTAACATCTACTTCCGCGGAGCTTTCATTTACAAAACAGAAAACGTTCATGCTCTTCAAAGAACATATGATGTCTAGAAAGGAAACAATACATCACAATCTATACGTACACTGTAAGCAATAATCACCTTGGTTCCAAGGGTTAATAGTATTAATTCATTGATGCTGGCTGTTTCATTTTACGTAATACTTGATCTCTTCATCGTAATTGTTTCACCCACGGTTCATACCAAATTCACTGAAAACCCAAACATTTAAATTCAATGACAACCTACTTAAAAAACCAAAAAGAAATGCAAAACGTAACTTAGAACTAGTGGAGTAAACCAGAATTGCTTTTTAATATTTTTGGGACTACTCCTATGAGTTAGTAATATAGGAGTGATCAATCATTCACATCATCTTAACCTGTTGCTCACGATTGTGCTACATTTCCCAGAATTTATTTAAACCGAGGATCCCAATAAAACCGTTTATCCCTAATTTCCCCGAATAACGCCACGAAAACATCACTTGTCAAGAAGCGACTTGTTCAAATCGCCAGAAAAAGTCCCTACCGATGTAAATAAGTCTTCAAACGGCATTGGAAAATATTACTTTTATAATCCAGAGGGACCTCCTTGTATGCTCTAACATTTTAAAATTGCGAATCAAGTTGTACATTGGTCTGTCCGTTTCCTTTTTAAAAGATTTGCCCAATACTGCATGCTACTGGGGCTTATTACGGGTTTCACCTTCACTATCACTTTCACTTCACTTACACATAACCTCACTTTTTTTATGCTACTACTGGTATCACCGTGATCAAAAATGAACTCCGTGAGGTGAAAGTGATAGTGAAGTGAAAACCGTAGTAGCCCTCAGAAAATCTACGGTTTGCGTCACTTTTTTCGGTGGCGTGATGGTGCCGTGGCAACCATAATAACATCGAGCTCATTTGAATCTTTATCTCGGATGAACTCTTCCATATTTTTCGCTTGGGTGACATTCGTAATAAGGTTTTTTGTTTTCACTTCGTTTCCACCGTGAAGTGAAAACCGTAATAAGCCCGACTGAATGTAGCGGACAGTCCAGATAGCCTTTACTGTATCAGCTGTCATTGTGTAGAAGAACAAACGAAGCAAACTGAATTCATTCTTAATCTAATCACTGATAAATTTACTACTCATAAACAGTCGCAATTTTATAACGCTGTACTCATTTTCAGAAAGTTCCAGTCACCTTCAAAAGAATTCATCGAAGTCCACTTTCTGAAGCCTTCAAGCCTTTAAGCCAACGACATGCTTGATGTGAAGGGAGCGTTGGCGTGAGAGCACCATTGGTGTCCTTTCTGTGAAAATCGCTCGAATCTGTCATACTAAAAGCTATACGAAGAGGTGCAAAGTGAATTCTCTTATCTGGTTATCATCGAGGATACTGAGTGACGGCCGGATTCGAAGTAGCCATTTTTGTTTTACGATGGTTTTGAATACCTACTATAAAACCTCCATTAAGATGGAAAGGTGTGGTCGATAATTGCCCAATTATCGGAACTAAGCTACTATCAATTATGTCTGAAATGAAGTCGACATTAGGTTGATTGATATCACCATATATATGTACTTTTACTTCAGAGGACAAACCAGAAATAGTTTCTTCAGCATTACTAAAGAACTTTTCATAACGTTTGCATTAAAAAAATGGTCTTTTTTCGGATGGTGATGAAAAAAAGCTATGACAAATAATAGCGTTTGATAAATTTCCCATGGAAGGTAATTCTTTACGCTTACTTGCAAAAAAATTCTACGCCCTTGTGAGCGGCCTTCCTGCATTTAACCGAAACATTCGCCATGGCGGACGAAAACATGCGTGTAGGCATGTTTTTGAGTTCTTTCTTCGTTTTATTTATCAATTCCTCCTCAGTTTTAGCGACAAAATTGTTGGAGTAGATGTTACGCCAGAGCCGGCCAGAACACCGTGTCTTCGCCTTTATGGTATTTCTTGATGAACGACGCAACTTCCGGCAGGAATTTTGTACTATAAATTTGCCCGTTCACGGCCAGTCCGGAGCAAAGAAAAACGGCTTTGACATCCCCTTCTCGCTGATTGTCAGCACAGCACCTTCTCAGGGAACTTGATGTGTGAAATGAACTTCACCTCAGAGCTCACTTCCTTCGTTAGGGGAAGTAAAATAGGAAATGCCCTGCCAGTCGTTGCCATCCAGGGTGAGATAGGTCTCGTCGTCCATCACCACCGCCATGTCGCGATTCGCCGGGAAAATTGAGTTTACCATCTTTTCAGCCGCTGCCGCTACGTCATTGCCTGCAACTCCGAAACCAGTGGACGCGACTTCCGCTTCCTGACATGTATGTTCATGTTCGCCAGGTACTTTCTCACTGTTTGGCCAGTTGAACCGACCTCCCAACCAAGCGCACGCAGCGATGCAGCCACTTTTCCCTCGGTCTTCCTCTTCAGCATCCTTTGGAGCTTCTTGTCGCTCAGGGTCGTCCGCCGTCCGGAACCAGGGGCCTTATTTTGAAACTCGAAACGAAGAACTTTTTCTCACAAGCGTTCGTACAAAAAGTCTTTCGTTTCGAGATCCAAAATACGGCCCCAGGCTTTCTTTCGATGCTCTGATTGTTGTCTAATAGTGCCAAGAAGTTGTAGATGCCAGAACGGGCGTATCCGGCGTCCACAAAGTGCCGCATGTTCGTTTTCGACGCGGCGGGATGCCGTTCTGTTCGCGCACACTGTTTTTGCCATCACGGTTAGAGTTCGACTGATAGAGCTGTCCAATTTTGTCTGCTGACTCATGGGTTACTATGATTGATGCTGCATGGGTAGTTTCGTCAGCAAATTTTTGTCCATTTTTTTAATGCAAACGCTATATAGCTTTACGGACATTACGGAAGGAAAGTACACCGGCATACGGGAGGAAAGTACACTGAAACAAAAATGTGCGTTTCATTTCCTTTTTCCATACATGTTCAAACTCCTTGAATTTGGTTGTCATAATAATTTCAGAATTGAAATTGGTCAAAACAGCAACTAAAGCACCACCTACAAACTTTTTTTCAGACCATTGATAATCGCGATAATCCCTATAAACATTATAACTATTGCCAAAGACCTCTTCACTCCTTACACTTTCATCCCAACTAGCAGCTTGTAGTAATTTTAGGTGAGAACTTCGACGAAAACAATAATAAACCGATGGCAAGACAACAGCACACAACTATAGTCACTAGATTCATAGTCTGGCGGATACAATGACGGGAGCTAATTTGAACTGTCAGTTGGCGGAGCCAATCGAGCATATCTCGAGTAATTCATGTTAAGGGCCTAAAAGCCATTTGTAAACAATGACTTTAAACGTTGATTTCTCACGAATTACGAGAATCCCACTATATCCTGCTACTCCATATGGTAGAACTAACATTCTTCTACCAAATGCTGCTTTCATTTCACGAGAGTGAAGAGAAATCGATATTTAAAGTCATTGTTTACAAATGGATTTTAGGCCCTTAACATGAATTACTCGAGATATGCTCGATTGGCTCCGCCAACTGACAGTTCAAATTGGCTCCCGTCATTGTATCCGCCAGACTATGAATCTAGTGACTATACACACAACTTCACAATACGACAGGGTTGCCAAATTCATTAGCTTGGGGAGAAAATCGATCTTGTTGGCAACATACCACTCCAGAACCACCTTGGAGCAGTTGGCAGAATCGGGCCAAAAGATAACTTTGCCCCTATGCTTGCGGATGAACGGCAGTACACGCTTTTTCAGGCATTCCTCGGTGTAAACTTGCGATGTCATCGTCGAGGATGTGACGAATGGTGCCGTTTTTAAGCCACAACTACAAATCGCTTGCCAAATCATGGCCTTCTTTACGAACTTGTCGGCAAACACGAACTTGAATCTTCCCGGCACATCCCCACGTCCAGTCGTGATGTAAAACTTTTGACCGGGAAGCTGCTTGAAATTGAGTTCGACGTATGTTTCGTTATCGATTAAAGTGCAACCCTTGTGTTTCGTCAAAACACGGTTGTACAAGCCGTCGCCTTGCACGCTTTTTGGCAACGGAATTCGGATGTTTACTGGTTTTGTACGACTTGTATCGTACCTCAACACCTTGCTATGCAGCTAACGATCCCTGGTTCCAGTTGTTTCGTAGGTCCGCTGATTCTTTTTCATATTCAGAGTTTTCTTGTAGATTTTGAGGACTCGACAAACTGTGTTTTTTTCGGCATCTTCTGCACTTTAGCTAGCTTGGAACCGGATTTTCCAGGTGTTTTGGCACCTTTTCTTTCGAGTTTCATTTGACGTTATTTCTGAACGCGATCGACTACTTTGATCAAACTTTCACCAGTTGTTTTCTATAGAAGTGCAGGGTGGCCACAGACACGGGAAAATGCGGAAATCCGAAATCATCGGGAAATATGCGGGAAAAAGTCGGGAATTTTTGTCATATGAAATGAACCATACTCATACCTTTTTGGCGAAATCTTGAGTGGAAGTGGATATGCTTATCTTGGTGACTCTCCACGCCTTGTGCAAATGTTCTATGCTATGCTGTGAAAAGAACTATACTCACAGCTTTATCGAATGATTCGAGTAGAGTTTTCGACACCTACATTAATGGAATGAAACAGTGTTTTTCTGCAAATCCAGCATTGCTGAAAAAAATAGCGCAGCGCTCTATCGATGGCCCGGTTTTCAACTGGAGGCCATTCAAAGAATTGACTGGGGAAATCCTTGATCTGCGAGCCAGCCCTGGCCCTGAAGTTCATTGTTAGCTGCGGCTTGCACGTCGTACTTGATATGTGGAATATTTTCTGTTGGCTTTGTTCAACCTGGCTGATAGCTAAAGTTTCGCACTGACTTTTGTTTTTATTTTCGTGACTGAAACTCCTTAGGTGATCCTTATTACTGAAGCATCGTAATGCGGTAGACGTTAAGATGCTGAGACCAAACTGAATTTTGTCATCACGTCTACAACAATGGTCTAGAGTTTTCCAGACCGAAACTTCTATGGCTTCGTTTCTTTTTGACGATTTGACGGGACTACAAAACTGTTATAATTGGTTGCAGCAACTTGATTGTGACTTAATTAAGCCATTTTAAAGTTAGTTTAACTGATTTGCAACAAATTTTGCTGCTAGGGTAATTAGAGCCGTTATAGAGAAAATGGGCAAGCCCGAGCGGCTGACAATCAAAAATGTACGACAAAGACGTTTTGGAATTCCGCAACGACTGTCGATCTTTTTACTGTGGTTTTTTGAAGAAGCTACTGAACAAATCTCCATTAACATACCTTTTAACGCGTTACATTATCTGCATTAACCCTGATGTTATAACCCACTTCACGGACATAGCTAAAAAGATTCCGCAGCTATGTCTGGAAACGTTTGTAGATAAAGACTATCGAGCGCTGCAGTTCCTCACAAAGGGAAAGAAGAATTTGGACAGCTGTGCCCGAATCCAGAGAAAAGAATGGCGTTTGGACAATTTTTTGCTAGAACTGATAGCACAGAGAACAGACATCCAGGCTCGAACATTTTTTCCCCAATTTACTGTGTAAACTTTTAAAAGCAAACCGTTGGAAAAACAACGCCGCCTAGTCTTGGTTTCACCAAACTAAAATTGACAGGCTATCAAATCTCAAGGTGGGCAAGTGGCGCCATCAACATACGATTCACAAAAACTAACGGAAACGAGCTGTTATTTTAAAATGGCAGTTACAGAAATTTACACACTGTGGCCACTCCAGCTTGGATGTCTGTTCTCTGTGCTGATAGGTCATTCCAAGAAGGAGCTGCCAAATTTGACAACATTTGTGAAAAAAGGTTCTCATCTTGTCGCAAATGGGACAATGGAACGAGGATTTTCAATAAATGAAAAGTGTCTGGTGGTAAACCAAACTGATAGAAGAGTTTGGTAGCTCAGATAATTGTCTACGAACTGTCAACGACGTTGAAATCACTAAGTCCTTGATACAATATGCACGCAACGCACGTGCATCATTTTGTACTCGAAAACCTCGAATGCTTTGCTATTTTTCTTCGATGTTTATGCTTCTAGAAACTTGAATGATCAATGACCTTTGTGATTATTTGCAAAATGAGAGACCAAAGCAGGCTACGTAATACGCAAGAAGCCCGATTTTCGACTGTTATTTGTCATTTTGCCTAGATTCAGAAACTTCAAGAATATCTATTAATTCAATTTATTTTCGTAGTCAGGAATATGAGGCAAATTTTTAGGAATTTTTAAATGACCATTATGTTGGCCACATAATGGTCATTTAAAAATTCCTAAAAATTTGCCTCATCTTCCTTTTCAGCGAAACAATGTCGAAATATTGTGCACAAATGGGGTACAGAATAGAAGGCTGACTAAAACAAAAGGTAGGTCCTTCGCGCGCCGCTAGCACTCCTCTAAAGTTTGAGAATCGAAAATCTTTGACATTGGTTTATTTACACCTCCAGGGTGGCCCCCTGGAGGTTTAAATAAACCAATGTCAAAGATTTTCGATTCTCAAACTTTAGAGGAGTGCTAGCGGCGCGCGAAGAACCTACCTTTTTTTTTAGTCAGCCTTCCATGCTGTACTCCATTTGTGCACAATATTTCGACATTGTTTCGCTGAAAGTACACGCATTTTGAAACAAACTGTAGGAAAGTGAATCCTAGAGGGTTTGAGCTGTTTAGTGGAATACCTGTAACAAGAAATTAGAAGAAAAATTATTATTTTCCATTTAATTCCAACTACCTTTGCTTATCTTGACAGATACGCGTATTTCGTCTACAATGTGCAGACTTCTTCAGTGTCTCGTACTAATAACTCGAAAAAATAATGATAGGTAAACGTTTTTTATTTAGAAAATAGTATATATTCGGCAGGTGGCCAATGTTTTCTTTAATTAGTACGAGACACTGAAGAAGTCTGCACATTGTAGCCGAAATACGCGTATCTGTCAAGATAAGCAAAGGTAGTTGGCATTAAATGGAAAATACTTATTTTTCTTCTAATTTCTAGTTGTAGGAAAGTGTTTTAATAATTTTCACCTGACTAAAAATGCGTTTGATTTAACCATGTCTGCGATAAGGTCAACCATGGTGCGGTTGAAATCAATATGAGGTCTGTCAGATATACCGCAAATGTTCAAGTTTGCACCATAAACGTAGTAAATTTGACTGAAATTCAATGGTAGTTTTTAAAAAAGGCATAGTCGGGTAAAATGCTAGTATTTACTGCAAGATTTTTTTCTGTGTAGTTATCAGTCATTGCGAAATGGCAGCGGCATCTGACAATGCGTCCATATTTTCTGGGGCAGTCTTTGGGCGTGTAATATCCTGGAAGAGAAATGGGCTAATGTAGCACAATCTTTACGTATTGTTTCACTCAAGATTCTTCCATAATTTGCTGTGCGTTCATCGAAGTATTCGAATAACACAAGTTATTCTTGAATTTCAATACTACAGTGTCTGTAAGAGAAGACATCATCTGTCACTTCCATCCTAATCCTTGGTTGAACAAAAGTGGTCTTTTGCACTCAAAACTGAAACATGCCCTCACTATCATCACACCATGCAAAACCTGTAACATCATCCAAGTTTCAAATCTCGAATAACATGGCCATGATTTCCCTAAAACCTAGAAAGATATCGACACATTACATCACGAAAGGGTGCAACATTGTTTGACTTAGTATTAACTATCCTTTGTTCTATTATCTACAAATCTTAAGCTCACGGGTACTCAGTTCAAGATCGTAATTTAGTTTAAGCCTAGTGATGGTGCATTTGCATAACGCAGTTATTGTTTTTTTTATTATCTAGAAAATAGATGTTCGGCTATATATCAAATAAGCATGGAGCGGGAAATATATAGATCTTATTATTATACATTACCAGCGTGCAGAAGTTATTCCTCCGAATGTTCCCTACATTACTACATTATTACTGATTCTTACAATTACCAACAATCGTTTCATGGCCTGTTATGGTTTACGATGCTTTTGACAGTACTCATCAATCAAAATGGGAATGTAAGTATGTGTTCAATTGAAAGTATCTAAGCGGAAGCACTTTGCTGCTTACTACCTTGATTAAAAAGTTCTCGAAATCACCATCGTGTGGCGCTCTCAGTTACCCGATTTGAGTTTTAGTTTCATTTTAAGTGGCCACATCTGTCATTGACATTCTATGAAATTTACAGCTTGATAGCTTGACATGTTGACTATTACCAATGAAGGCACCTACGGATTATACTACTTTCTCTCTGCCTCCTGCTACTATGGGACTCATCGCACCGAGACGCACGCCACAAAGCACTATGGATGCCCCAAGCCCTCCGACCCAGTCGCACCAGCAACTTCAACTTCATCACTCGCGTTACCCGACGTATCCTGCCATCGGAAATGGCGAGGGGGTATTCCAATCGTCATTAGCAGGCAAGTACATTAATTCAACATCTCTTCCGCTACCTGATATATCCCTGTTTTCCAGCAAATTGCCCGGTAAAGTCAGCAACAGTATGTGCGCACGCCAAGGCAGTTGTATGGATTCTGTCTTCGTCATTTACTACCAAATAGAGAGGACTACGCACGAAGACTTCTCAACTTCGTTTAATACTTTCATCATGCGATTACGACGTCCTGTTTCTAACTGAAACTTAGCTTCGGGTGGGCATTCAGGACTGTGAGTTATCTACGGGTTACCAAATCTTCCGCTGCGACCGCAATCAATCAACCAGTCAGCTCTCCAGTGGTAGAGGCGTACTTATTGCGGTAAAGTTTAACCATTCATGCAAATCTGTCACGCTTGAAGATTGCGACCATCTGGAGCAAGTAACAGTGTGCATCAACCTGGAGCACCGGTCGCTATTCATCATCGGAATCTATCTCCGTCCTCTCCCCAGCCCGAATATGTACAAGTTTCACACCGATGCTCTACCATCATCGAAAGATCAGGAACAGGAACCGGCACTTACGGAACCGATGCTCATCAGCGGACTAGTCCAAGTTAATTTACTAGTAAACTTAAATAGAAGGCTCTTGGACTTTCCCACCGAACCGCCTTGAGCCTCCGAACGTGAGCCTCCTGTTCCTCTCTTGGGCATCGATCAGCATCACAACCCATTCATCTTGAAACTAGACGCTCACTGCAATTCGCCCATTATACCTGATTATGATTCGTATCCACCTGAACTGAACTTCAGGCACTGCGATTTCGACTCCATGAATAATGTATTGGCTACTACTATTAATTGGCAACATACTTTAGAGGGTGATTCCGTCGATGCTATTTCTGACCAATTTTACAACAAACGCTATACGCAAGTTCCTCCCCTACGGCGGATTTTGCCAACTTCGGTGCTACCGTTCTCCCGTCGTACAGAGACCATCACGCATCAATACACAGTTGCTGCAGTGCCATTAGAGCGAGTCACATCTATTTGCGATCTAGGTGTTATGCTTGATTCCAAGTTAAAATTTGACAAACACTCCGCGCTGGTTACGGCTAAAGCCTCCACGATTCATGGATTCATTCGACGTTACACCTGGAACTTCACAGATACCTACGCAAAAAAAGCCATTAACATTTGCATTTAAAAAAATAGACAAAAATTCGAAAACGAATTCGATAATAGTAATCCATGAGTCAGCAGAAAAAAATTGACAGCTCTATAAGTCGAACTCTAACCGTGATGGCAAAAACAGTGAAGCAACTCCGTTCAGAAATGTTCGCATTCAAAGAACGGCACCCCGCCGCGTCGAAAACGGACATCATGCGGCGCTTTGTGGACGCCTGATACGCCCGTTCCGGCATCTACAACATCTTGGCACTATTAGACAACAATCAGAGCATCGAAAGAAAGCCCGGTTCCGGACGGCCGACGATCCTGAGCGACAAGAAGCTCCAAAGGATGCTGAAGAAGAAGACCGAGGGAAAAGTGGCTATTCGTTGCGTACGCTTGGCCGGGAGGTCGGTTCACCGGCCAAACAGTAAAAAGTACCTGGTGAACATGAACATACATGTCAGGAAGCGGAAGTCGCGTCCTCTAGTTTCGGAACTGCTGGCAATGACGCAGAGGCAGCGGTTGAATAAGATGGTAACTCGATTTTCCCGGCGAATCGCGACGTGGCGGGAGTGATGGACGACGAGACCTATCTCACCCTGGATGGAACGACTAGCAGTGCACTTCCCCCATGAAGGAAGTGAGCTCCGAAGTGAAGTTCATTTCACACACTAAGTTTCCAAAGAAGGTGCTGCTGTGGGTGATAATCAGCGAGAAGGGGATGTCAAAACCGCTCTTCTTTCGCTCCGGACTGGCCGTGAACGGGGAAATTTATAGTTCGAAATGCCAGCCGGAAGCCCAAGTTGGCGAGCCCGCCCAACGTCCCCCAGCTGCGTCCCATCGAGAATTTCTGGGCCAACCTGAACCGTAAGATCTACTCCAACAATTTTGTCACGAAAACTAAGGAGGAATTGATAAATAAAACGAAGAAAGTACTCAAAAACATGCCTACATGCATGTTTTCGTCCGCCATGGCGAATGTTCCGGTTAACTGCCGGAAGTCCGCTCATAAGGGGCGTAGAATTGTTTTGCAAGTAAGCTTAAATAATTACCTTCCACGGGACATTTATCAAAAGCAATTATCTGTATTAGCTTTTTTTTGTCACCATCCGAAAAATGTCTTTTTTTTTTAATTCAAACGTATTTGAGTTCAAGCGGTACTGAACTACTACTCCAACGTGGGCTAAGGAAACTTATTTCCGATAACCGAAAGAACGACTCGAGACCAACTTGCTGGGACGACCAGACCGCACGCTGTTTCGAAAAATGCAAGAAATCGCTGTACGAAACAACGTTACTGCACTATCCAAATGCATCGAAGCCGCTCGGCCGCCTCATGGTGGATGATTCCAACTTTGCTGCGGGAGCGGATCTGCAGCAACTTGAAGAGGGAATCTGGAAACCGTTGGGATTGTTTTCCGCAAAGTTTTCTCCTAGCCAACAGCAATACTCAACTTTTGGCCGAAAAGTAACGGCAACGAAGTTTACGATTTTCACAGACCATTTTCCTTTGACACACGCGACTACCGATCCAAGCAGCCGTCCACCTCACAAAGAAAGATACTTACAGTATGTGGCAGAATTTACAACGGATATACGCCACATCAGTGGTTAAGAAAATGTTGTGGCTGATCCAATGTCAAGAGTAAACGCAGTTCTCGCGAAAATAGATTTCAACTGTATTGCTAGGGATCAAGTAACCGACAGTCATCTACAGGATTGAGTAAATTCTAACAAAACTTCGCTTAACCTTCAGCAGCGTCGTTTTCCGTCGATATCTACGAATTCGGGTTGATAAAAGAAGAAGACAACGAGTGGTAATAAATCTGACAGCTCCCATGTTAAAGTATAGGACGAACATTTTAAAATTCTTGTAATAATTTCAAATGAAATTCTAATTAAAAGCGGTTTGTTGTATGATGTAAGAAAAATCCAAAACTACTCAATAGAGACATTTTCAGCAAAATAAAAAATAAATCAAAATAATGCCCCTATTTTGCAGTTTTGGGTTTTCTTACATCATACAACAAACCGCTTTTAATTAGAATTTCATTTGAACTTATTACAAGCATTTTAAAATGTTCGTCCTATACTTTAACATGAAAGCTGTCAGATTTATCACCACTCGATGTTTTCTTCTTTTTTCAACCCGAATTCGTCAATACTGCGATGTGTCCGTCAATAATTGCATTCGACCTTGCCTTCCAAAAAACATCGAGTGGCAGTCATTGATCTGTGACATGGATTAGCACACCCTGGGATGAGAGCCACAAGAAAACTCATTGCCGATAGATTTGTGTGGACATCGATGAACATGGACATCACCAAGTTTGTTAGAGCTTGTCAACAGTGCCAAAGATCGAAGATTTTTCGTCACACCGTCGCACCGCTTTCGACTTTCGAACCGCGAAAGGCTCGTTTTCGACATATCCATGTTGATTTAGTAGGGCCGCTGCTGCCGTCAGAAGGATTCCGGTATCTGCTTACGACTGTTGATCGATTTTCACGTTGGCCGTAGTTCGCAATACCACTCCAGGACATGACTGCTCGAACAGTAGCGATGGCCTTATACACACTCAGATTATTTTACAGAAATCTGTAAAGTTTTACCGAATTCTCAACAGATGAACGTTCGGTAATCCGATTTTACGAATTTCGGTAAAATTTTACCGAAATCCGGTAAATTTTATACAGATATCTGTAAAATTTCACCGAAATCCGTAAAATCGGATTACCGAACGTTCAGCTGTTGAGAATTCGGTAAAACTTTACAGATTTCTGTAAAAAAAAATCTAAGTGTGTACACCAAATGAATTTCTCGATATGGTACACCAGAAACCATAACCACTGATCTGGAGCGTTAATTCGAATCAGAGGTATTCCAGGAGTTGAAGGAGCATCTTCTCGGAGTACATCACTGAACAACAAAGTAGCTCGGTACAGACCGATAGCACAATCGTCGTCGTCCGAGATACCATGGCAACGAGTAAACAACAAACGCGTTGCAGAAGTTCTTAGTATATAAGCATGGGTACCATGGTAACGTATAAACAACCTGAGAGGATAAATGTGTTTTTTTCATCCAGCGCTGTTAGTCTATATTCTATCGTCAAGATCGCTATAATAAATTAGTAATACCGTTTCTGTAACCCGGCTTTTTCCTGCTCTACGAGTATTACCACAAGAATTACATACACATCACATACACACCACTGCTTATCATCCGCAATCAAATGGAATGGTGGAGCGTTTCCATAGCACAGTAAAGGCGGCATTGATGTGCACGGATCGAAAGAATTGGCATGACCGTTTTCCGTTAGTGCTGCTTGGTATAAGGTCTGCGTTCCGTGAAGATTCTCGATGTTCGGCAGCGGAGCTCGTGTTTGGTCAACAACTTAGAATCCCAGGTGAGTTCTACGACGCACCTGTTCAAGATGTGGACCGTACGGAATTTGTGAAGATCGAAGTTTCTCGGATTTGAAAAAGGCAAGCAAGTGCACGACATTCCAAGGAGCGAGTCTTTACGAATCCGAGATTGAAGGATTGCAGTCATGTATTCGTCCGAATTGATGCAGTTAGACGACCACTTAAGCAACCATACGAGGGGCCCTACGAAGTTCTCAAACGGGGCGAAAAATATTTTCAGATCCTGGTGTTTGGAAAAAAAAATCAGGTGGTTTCAATTGATCGAGTAAAGCCTGCTTTTATTTGTGACCCAGATTTGTCAAGTTACCCCCACGATGATCGTCTTCACAGTGATTACACCAACAGGACACCGTGTTCGATTCATAGTGTAACTGTCATCATCGCAACAGTAGAGTACCAGCCTATGCAGAGAAAAAGGACAGTAAAAAACTAGACCTAACCGTGTAAACACGTTCAGAGAATAAATAGTATTATATCAGAGAAATCGCCGCGGTTTTATTCGATTGACCGAATTGTCCCCCACGCTTTGATCGGTTTGAGGTTAAGGTTAAGCAATTTCAGATTGCCAATAATTTCAACCGGCGAGTATTCTGGAAGACATCGGTTACCACCTTCAGTGGTTTGCCACCGGAGAAACAATGAGTGTAGAACACATGATTTATCGACACCAAGTATTTTCCATAGTCGTTCATGGCGTTAACACGCGTTTTTTTTTTCCATCACACACTTAAGGCTAGCACCTATGTTTAGATCCAATTTCTCTGTTGCAATACGTTAACGATATGGAAAACATCTTTGGAAACCCTGGAAACGATTTTTAAATTGACTAATTATTAAACAAAATGAAAATAAAGAAGGTTTCACAGCACAGTTTATTGATCTCAAAATATCGGAAATGTAGACAGATCCTTTGATGGTGCCACATGAATTGCACGCAGCGGGGGATCGTCCAGAGATAACGAGTTCGAAGGAGTTCGTTTACCGGTGCTCTCCGATTGCTTTTTTCCGTTCTCAGAAGTTTTACGCTCGCGAGTCGCCGTTTTTTCTGCGTCCTTTTTCACGATGAAGCGAAAGGAAATGGAATCTCCGCACAGATAGTGTTTGATCGTCTTGAATGAGATAGCAATGCAACTTTCCTGTTGCTCCATCAGATAATCGAAATCTTCGCAATCGGCAACGCACTGCTGGACAAATTTAACTCGGGGAAATGCGTTCTCTGACGGTGATCGAATATCAAATTCATAGAAGTATTGCCGAGCCACAGCGCGACGTCCAAAGTAGATGATCATAAAGTAAACCAGCTGAGTCTCGACATTCGAACAGTAGTAGAAAAGGAAATCCTTGCTGAAGGCATCTATCCGTTTTATCACGGCTCTAGATTTCGTTGTGAGGAACGGTACCTTGACAGATTCTTGGAAATAGCTGAAGGGTGCTCCCAACGCTCTATGGTTTTGCCTGAGATGAGCCTCAATTTCATGCTGTAATCCCGTCCAGCTGCAACTGTGAAGGAAGATTGATGTTATACTTTGAATAATTCAATATGAAAGGTAACCATACATACGGCATAATGTGAAGTTTTTTGGTAATGCACGAGTAGGGTCGATATTTGCATTCCTTCAAATGTCGCCCTAGATCCGAAACGGGAAACAACCAGGTACAGCCCGACTCTTCATAATCGCAATTAACGTTGGTTCGCTTTTCCAACTTCTCGATTGGATTATCTTTCTTTCGGTTGAAGCTCTCGGCGCACTGCAATGAGTAACATTTATCGCATACTGAAGTGCATTTCTTATCGCTTGCCAATCAGAAACTAAACACAAGTGCTTTGAGGCACAGAATTTTTTTTGACGTTGTTTCGATTATTGATTTGAATACTCGCAAACCAATATGTCTATGCCTACCGTACATAGCCGGATGTCCAGTTTGTCCACACACTCAACACACCCTACGTGATGTGCATCGCATTCGTACACCTCCCCGTTAGGATATTGCTTGCACAGAATACACTTCAACTTGCTCGATTCCATCCGAAGATATCTTGCCCTGCCAATTGGCGTGATCGTACTGAGATGTTCGAACCGATTCCATCTGTACTTACGTGGCTGCAGGCAGGGCTCAACGGTTGGTGGTAGATGTAACGACAACAGTAAACATTCATCACATCATTTAGCAAACGATGCACTATTCACCATGACTTAGCTAATACCGTAGGGGCACCGCATTTCACGCATATTCAAAATTGACCGAAATTAGATTAGCGGAGCGGAGAATAGTTTTTAATAACTACTTAGTAGTAAAATTCATAAATTTTAAAATGGTGTCGTCCTCTACTACGTAAAAAAATATTACAAAATAATAGGACACCTTAGCATTCTAAAAATTGTTAGATTAAATCCTTTAGTTATGAACAACAAAGATTGGATGGGGAAAAATACAACTTAGACTGTTCATATCAAGTTATTGGTGGGAAAGAGGTGGTCCAAACCTCAGTCGAAGATGTGTGATTTCCAACAAGTTGTAGCAGGTGTAACTGGCCCAGGAATTGACATGTCAATTCCAATGAGTAAGTGGCCATCTGCATTTCAAGCTGAAATTCAATCTGGATCTGGTCTCTTCTGCAATATTTGCTTCACCTTCGCGTCCTTCTGGTGGTTCCTGAGATCCGTTTTTGTTCCGCTTCCAGCCTTCCAGGCTATTGTCAAACGGGTATCGAAAGATATAAGAACGTTATGGACAGTGCTTGCAGGAAAATCAAGCTTTTTTGCAAATTTTCTTACTGCCAGATCCGGATTTTCATTGCCGCATACAAATGTTTTTTGCATTTGCTCTTCTTTCGACGCCATCTTCGATCTAAAAGCTTGTAGAATCACCAAAAAATAAGTTTACACAATGAACAGGCATACGCTCATCAGTCTGCGAAATATTTTACGCGTTTCTACAGGGTTCCTGGCCATTGTGGAATTGATGGAACCGATAGAGCCTATGAACTAGCCTGACTCGGATAGTCTCATCAGTTCGTAGGACCTGAACCCTTTACTGATTTATGTGCTTCTTCTCTTGAAATGGAGAGGAAAGCCTGGCAGTGCTCGAAAGTGGAGGCAAACTGGAACAACAATTTCATAGCTAGTCAATCAAAGCGGTTCGTTACTTCAAACATTTCAATGCCTTACTTGATCTTACCAAAACAATATATAACCATACATACAGGCCTTATAACAGGCCACTGTCCGAGCCGTTATCACTTGAAGTTGATAGGAAAACTTCAAGATGATTCATGTCGATTTTATGACATGGATAAAAAAAATATCCGAAGCCATGTCATGCCACTGCCTGGAATTTTCCAACAAAAGATTTAAGTTCTTCAGCAAGGGCTACTAGAAGCCTTTGAGATCTGGAGAACGCTGAACTTTTAGATAGACGGTGCAGTATAGACGACGTTTACTCGTGCTCCTTCCTACAGTTGTTCAAAACAGGCCATGGTAAAATCTAGAAGATTGGTTGTAACCGAACGTCCAGGCATGAAGTCATGTTGGTCGTCAGAGATGTAGCATTTGGTGCGTTCGCGAATGAAACCACTCACTATAATATCAAACAATTTAGAGGCAGCTGAGAGATTAGTGATTCCCCGGTAGCTTTTAACGTCACGTTTATCTTCTTTCTTTTGTACCGGAACCATTAATGGCTCCTTCCAGACTGCGGGAAATTTACAAAATCCTGCAGAGTGGCTCGCCAAGAGTTCCAATTGGTGCGACAATACACGGAAGACGGAATACCAACTGGTCCAGGTGAGGATGTACATTGAATTTTCTTGATGGCATGATTTACATGGTGTCTACTACCTGGAAAAACCTGGAAAACCTGGAATTATCAGGGAATTTCTCCTCATCTGGAAAAATCCTGGAATTATCAGGGATTTTCTATCACAATCAGGGAATTTTCAAATTTCACGAAAAAATCTTTGAAAAGTTTTTTTTTAGCGTGCAATGCGAATCTTAACACTCCCACCACTAGATAGCGACACACAGATAAAAATAAACATTGAATTTTCTGCGTTATCTAATGCACATAAAGGGAATGCTAGATTTGACAGAAAATACTAGGATATATTGTGTAAACTAAAGCTCGATATCGCCTAAATCGCGTCTATTGTATGAAAGAATTCCAAAAATTGCAAACAATATCGTTGTTTACGCTTGCTTTGGTTTAGAATTAAACGAGGGGAAATTCTACGCGCCTGTTAAAATTCATTATTTTTTTCTGTGCATTTGTCACATGGCGGGATCGAATATTTGGTTAAATACATACATGTTTTCGCTGAATCTGAATAATTGAATGGCAAACGTCACTACCGCCGTGCGGGCCAGCCATTATTATCAGTTCAAAATCGTAAATGTGTGGAACCTGATGTGCCCTCATTGTAAGTATTTTTATCGCATTTGATTTGCCTTTAACATTAAAATTTAACATGAAAATATTCCACTGCTTTCAGCGTTTCTAAAATACATCCAAAGTCACAGAATTGATCATCACGCGAAGATTAGTCGGAATATTACCCTGGGAGCGGCGAATTAATCTGCAGCACTCTTCGCTCCAATAAGGGTTTCCAAGGAGCCGTGCACCCATTAACGTCACTCTCGACCGCCAGTCAAGTCGACACATTTCTTGACAGCCGTGAAATCATCCGTAGCACTCCCGAACCCCGATAAAGTGAAAATTCATAAGGGACTCTCGTCACTACTTGGAATTTTCGTCACATATTTATCATTTAAATTAGAATTTGGGGGATAACGTCATCTAGAAGAAGGTGATCATTTGGGGTGAAGTAGGTCAAGTAGACAGTCAGTGAATAGTGCGTCAATGAATTAATTAAACGTTGATAAATCAGGTCAATCATTATCTGATCAATGAATGATACTTTTATTTCCTCGAAACCATGTTTAATTAATAAATTGAGGCGCTTTTGACTGACTTTCGTCTTCCCCAGATAAGCGTACACATAATTGCAAGGATGCGTTGAACCTTCTATTGATGGATTTATTTGCTATGGTTTTCACATGTTGTATGGAAAAAGTTTCTCATAGGGTATGTGTCCCTTGACTCAGCCTATTATGCAACCAGCGATCAAGTTTTTCATTATAACTCAAAGTTTTCAAGCTGTAAGTGAGATTCAACTAGTTATACACTTGCAATAATAAGTTTGATAAGACATTTGGTAGCAAATATCACTAAAAGTTACACAACTATTTTTATAATGCCATAAACTTTCGAGGGATGTGGATTTAATGTCGGTCTATAAGCACTAAATTGGGTCTATTCGTGAATGCAACTACGTCCCATTCGATGGATTTATTACAAAATGCAGTCTTTGGACGGTTTTTTTTTTCAAATTTTATGAATTAAGGCATTGCTAGATGTACTGGATTTACTTAATACAACATTTCACAACACAAACTTAAGTAAAACTGCCTCGAAACGCTTAAATGATATTCATATATGATTTATCAGCCATTCAATAATGAAAACATTATAATTCACCCTACATTGATTTTATCTCTTCGATTTATGTTTAGATGAGCCACTTCAATATAAACAACCGCAAATTTATGCATTTTCACTTGAAATTTTACCAACAATAACCTTATTAGTACGTTATTGATACACCGGGCCATAGTTGGGAACATACAAAAAAATGTGTACCCAACATTGGGTCTACGATTTTCTTGTAAAATCATGGTTATTTTAGCTATGTGAACAGTTAGTTTGTAACGTGTAACTATGTTCTGCACATCCAAACTGCATTACTCGCTGTATCGATTCAATTAAGCTCAATTTAGATCATTTGAAGATCGTATAGATCATCGGTTCAGCATAACCAGTGAAATCATGATGCCCCAAAGGTTCAAGAAACCGAAAATTATGCGGAAGTGAACAACTATAAGATGATTAATATTGTCTCAGTTGCTTTGGAATACATCTATCATGCTAATAGCAACATGATTTTGTTGATTATCGCTAAATTAATGACACATTTGGTACATAGGCCGAATGAAGGAGCTAGGCAAACATTACATCCCCTTGCCCTATATAGAAAGCTATTTTTTGTTTGTATCACTGAGAACTGAACTAAGTTTACATAATTTTAGTTTTAGTATCAAACACGTTTTCGTCTTTCTTTTTTGATCTTTTGCCTTTGCAATATATCAGACGGTCACTCAGACTGTTACTCACATAATCATCTAAGAAAATTTTGCAGTTTTTTGTAGTACAGATTAAAAGTTAATTCATCTTATCATTTTGTACAACAGTTTATTTTCTGTTGTTTCAAGGTTCTGAAAGGATTCGAGCAATCAACATATAAACAATGTTTTACAAATATTTACTAGGACACAACACCAAGTACTCCCCACAAATAATAAGAAAAATTTCAAATAAACCAGTAGTTTTAGCAAGACAATATCTAATTTGGCATTTGTGGTTATAATTTATTCAGGCAAACCAGGAATTCATTTCATTTCATTTGTAGCAGTTATGTAACTACCATACTGCCGTCGAAAGCATACGTGTCTCATGTTGATAAACATCGATTTTTACTTTTTTTGCACGAAACTTTATAAATTTATCTCTATTTTCATATAAAGATTTAAAAACATATAGTTTGTTCCTAAATATGGTAAAAACAATATCAGGTCAATCAGTGAATTTGTACACATAACTGTCTCAGTCGGACAAATTATATAAAAGCTTATCACCTGCGCAAGCCGAAAGGCCCTTCTGAATCTTCAATCCCTGCCTTTATCTCAGCTTGCCGTTTTTCAAGATGGGACAGATAGCTTACGACGGCAGCATAGTGCTGGATGAAATTGGGTCCAGATGGGGTGACATTGAGCCACTGTTTCACTGACTTAGAACAGTTTTATAACAACTTTGGCATAAATAAAACAATTCTATAAGAGACCTTTTTGCCGATCATGGATCATCGTCTTTTATACCCTCTATAATGGCCAAAAAAAAAATTTCTTTAAAAATCATCGAATTTAAGAGTTATAAAATTGGAGTAGTACCAATCATGTTGCACAGATTTTCGGAATTTAGTTATAGACCATTTGTCAAAAATCTCGTAAATAACTCAGTTGGTATGTAACAATTTAAATAAAATTTGCAAAAAGCAAAAAACATAAATTAATGAAAATTACTAGTGTTTAAACTTAACAAAATAGTAATCGTGAAGTGCAACAAGATTACAACAATTTTTTTTCATTTTATAATAATTTTGACCGAAACTATTCACTATTGACATATGGGAACAGATTCCCAAGATTCGGTACGCAATTTTTTTAATTTTTATTTATTTTTTATTTTTTTTATTCTAATTAAGTTTTTGATTCTCCTAACGCGGAGTGACGTAATTATAACGTTGAATAGAGGAAGTAATTTCTCATCATCATGAGACATTAGGAGTGGAACAGCAATTATTTAGCTAGAACCAAAGATGAAGAGAAAGCGTCATAAAACCGATAGATATCGGAAAGGTTGTGAAAATTATTTTTTTAGTTTCTCACATCAGTCTGTAAATGTCAATATTTTCCAGTTAGTCAACGTTTCATCAATAGCAAAAAATGAAAAGGACTTTGAATAAATAAAGATAAACTAGATAATTACAATAGGTATCTAGTAAAAGCATTTCGAAAATAATCTGTCAATACAGTTTAACGCTTGAATACTTTGACTGTTTATTCGTGATTATTTTATTAACTCAGCAATACTTTGACTCTTTGTTCGTGATAATTTTATTAATTCAGCTAATTGAGGTTACTTGGCTATTACTCCATTGAACTGAAGCTAGCTGTGTGCCATTGTGATTTCATTTTTTTTTTTAATTATTTCACTCATTTTTGATTAATTGTATTCGTTTATGCAGAAAACTGTTAAATGCGTTAAGTCTACAAGAAAAAAAATATTAATTTTTTCTTATCTTCCATTTTGGAATATGTCGGCTCATTTTCAAGATGCATGGCTTAATGATACTGATTTCAAAACATGGGTTAGGCGTGTTGAGAAAAAGCCCACTTATGCATATAGCTCGTTATGCAGGATTGAGTTTTTTCTCAGTAATATGGGCCGACAAGCTTTGAGAAGTCACATGAAAGGTAAAAATCATTTTGAAAAGGCTGCTTCCACTGGTGGATCTATCTTACTCTATGCTACCCGTAAGAAACCGAAATCAGAGCATGGACCTCAGAGTGAAACCCAAAACACGGAATTACCGGAACAAGTATCTCCTAACACGGCATCGCCACTTGTGCAGTCTACGATGAATTCCTTTGCGCTCAAGAATGAAGTCACAGAAGCAGAAATCATGTGGTGCATGCATACGGTCATGACTCATAAATCATTTCGTGCTTCTGAAAAGGACGTAACTATCATGAGCCGCATATTACCGGACAGCGACATTGCAAAGAAGATGCAGTTGAAAAAGGACAAAATTGGTACATCATCATGTTTGGCATTGCATCATTCTACAAAGCAGAACTGATGGAGTACTTGACAAAAGCCAGCTTTTTAGTTATTGGATTCGATGAGTCACTAAACAATATAACCAAAAAACAACAAATGGACATAAATGCGCGCTACTGGGACGAAACTTCCAACTTGACCGTAACCAGATATTTAATATCTGAGTTTCTTAGTCGCTCACGGGCGACAGATCTTCTTGCGTATTTTAAAAAGGGTTGAATTTGGATATGAAGGAACATGCAGCGAAACTATTGGAACTTGGGGGTTGTGGCCACGTCCACGGTGCCTTTAAAGATGGCGCACGTGCTGTCGATTGGGGAATCGAGACTTTTTTGCCGGGCATCTTCAACTTGTTCAAAGATGTGCCAGCCCGCAGAGCTTTATATACTGAGTACTCGTGTAGCTCGGTTTTCCCTTTGAAATTTTGTGGTCATCGCTGGCTTGAAAACGCAGTGGGTGCACAACGAGGAATGGAAGTAGTCGTTTCAATCAACAAGTTCGATGGTGGCGTACGACGCGATAAAGCTGTTCCCACATGTAAATCCTTTCGTGACGTAACGAATGCGCTGTCCGACCCGTTGTTACTACCAAAGCTGGCGTTCTTCAAATCAGGAGCAGGCGAGCTCGAACCATTTCTAAGAGATTACCAGACCGATGAACCCATGGTTCCCTTTTTATTTTCTGATTTGTCTCGTACGGTGCTGAATCTGGCGGAGCGGTTCATGAAGCCCGAGAGCTTGCAAAAGCTTTCTTCCTTGACTTTGGAGGCCGTTAACGACACTAAAAATCATTTGACCGCCAAGAGTGTCGTCGTTGGTATCGACGTTAAAAAGGAGCTCGGGAAACTTCGTAACGCTAAGGAAACGGATATCTTACAATTCCGTGATGAATGCCGAACCTTTTTGAAGACTATCGTTTGCAAGCTGTTGGTCAGATCCCCTCTAACATATTCACTTACCAAAGCATGCTCGTCAATCGATCCAGGTCTGATCAACTCACAAAAAGATCTAGCAAAGAAACGCATGGAAAAACTGTTGTCTATACTTACTAACCACGGACAAATTAGCGGGGTTTTGGCGGATTCGGCAAACAGACAATACCGATCTATTACTTCAAAAAGTGGCTCGTTTGAGAACTTCAATCGGAAGCAAACGCGCGTTGATGTGTTTTGGCGTGACCTGCTAAATGGCGAAAACAAGGAACTTTTTACAATTATTAAAATTGTGTGTTGTTTATCGCATGGTAACTCGGTTGTCGAAAGAGGCTTTTCTATTAACGCTGAATGCCTATTCGATAATATGCGGGATGAATCGATGGTTGCTCGCAGGACAGTGTATGATGCGATTGCCGCAAAAGGTGGCATAGAAAATGTGTCGATTCCAAAATCGCTGATTTTGAGTACTAAGAATGCTCACTCGCTGTACGTCGAAGACATCAAGCGTCGGAGGAAAGAAGATGCCGATGGGCAAGCTGAATTATCAGTAAAACGACAATGAGAATCAGAAACAAGAGCCTTGCAGGCCAAAACACCAAAAATTTTGGAAGATGCTCAACGAGAAGCGGCCAAACTCGAAGAAGAAATTAAAATATTGAAAATAAAATGATGACAAGCCCGTTTTTATCGTGTTGTTGATCAATTAAATCATTTGTTAAACTTTTTGAGAAATTTGATTGTTTGAATAATTTGTTTACCTCCAAAAATTTATATATGATTCGTTTGCTTTTTTTTACCTGGAAATTTATGTTAAGCACCTGGAAAAAACCTGGAAAAATCATGGAATTTTGTACTTACAGATGAGTAGACACCCTGATTTACCATCAAGGGCGTTATTTCAAAAATATCCACGTCTACAAGGTTCGTAGGAACGTCCTTACTTATAGACGTATCAAAGTCGTTCAAAAACACGCTAGCTGGCATAGTAGTATTTTTCCTCTTAGAATTTACATAGCACCAAAAACTCTTGGGGTTTTGCCTTAAGTAAGTTGTAGAGGGACGAGTTGAGTATTTCGTGTTTGTTTAGTTGTTCGCGAAGTATTTCGTGTTCGTTTTAGTTTTCGTAGCATAGCAGAGCTCCGTGGAGGAGAAACAGCAGGACGACGATATGGAACATTCGTATCCATCCATTCATTCAGTACAGCGCTCAACATTTCATCAGCACTCAGTCCATCAAAAAGAACGTTCCTGTCAACGACAGAAAGAAAATCCCAAATAGCATCAACATTCTCATTCACAGCATGCAATGGTACACCGTCATCAACTAGAGATGGTACACAGATAACCAGTGGCGGAGGTCAATTGGTAAGAGTACTGAAACAGATCTCGGAAATTCAACAGGAAGGTCCGTTGGGCTTAAGAACAAATCGAGAATGCGTCACAAGGTGTGATCTACATCGACTTCCTAAAGAAGGGCAAAACGGTCATAGAGCTCTACTATGCCGAATTATTGGGCCGATTCGACGCCGAATTGCCGAAAAAACTACCTAATTGGGCGCAGAAAAGAATGCTCTTCAACCATAACACCGCACCGGCTCACACCTACGAACTACGGACTGCTGCTCCTTCCATCGTATTCTCCAAATTTGGCCCAGTGCGACTTCTTTTCGTTTCATGGTGATGTTCAATCAAGTCGTTTTGTAGTTGATTATGTAAAGATGCATCATGAACTTGCTCGCAACATGATAGAAATGCTATAAAAGCTACTTTACCCATTGATTGAACAGGATTGGAAACTTCCGAGATACCGCCACCTACATTATAGTTACCTGGACTTGAATAATCTTGCTGCCCTTCAATGATCATGCTGTGGAGAATTGTGTAATTGCGCATAATTTACTTCAACTCTTCCTTGTTCTATAGCCTGTCAGATTTTCTACTATAAACATCGAAAAACAACGAAGAATTTTCCAACACGTTCATATCGTAATTAGATCCCGGCATTCCAAAAACCGCTTGCCAAATCCATTAATCTTGGAATGCTACCTCTTCAATGATCATTGGTTTTTTATCTATCCCTGACATGCCGTTGGTGTGACATGCCGTAGGACATTTTTCCATCTCCAGTGGGTGCAATCCAGGGAACCCAGCATTCCTGGATAGCGCCATCTTCTCCAGTTCGCAGAAGCTTTTGAAGATCGTCATGGGTTCGAGTAGAAATAGTTCTTCATGGCAGAATTCCTGAAGACATGTTCTTGCCGTTGATTCTCCATGCATCGTCACGCGAGTTCAGATAATCCGTCAACATATTGATTTAACGCGATTTTGGCCAAAAAAATTACAATTATTCGTTTGTATTCCCACCGTCAGAGCAGAGGTATCAAGAATGACAGGCACCGGTGTGGGAAAAGAAAGGTACTTTGGCAAGCTTGTTATCAAACCAGGCAGCAATCCAAACTAGGCGGTGAAGCAGGTGGTCAACAACTTCAAGTAGCAGCATTTCGCTTCCGGCAGCGCAGAAGCTTAGAGGACGAGAGAACTAAGTCACGTTGACGTTTGCAATGCGTTTGGTGACGATCCGCGATAGGACCACCAGGCGTGAAGTTGATCTTCCGAAAAGTGTTCAAGTCGAGCAAGGCTCTGGCAACCATCTGTTTGAGCATTGAGCCACTTCCGTCTCGTCCAGTGGGCTAAAACAGCGAAGGATGCCTAAAATAATCTGAAAAGACTGCGAATTGTACCGAAAGATTAGTTTGCTGCGGAAGTTAACCAGGTTAGAGCTAGAAGACTATTCGTCCGTTGAGGAATATCTCGACAAAATCATGTCTACGAGACAGAAGTTGAAAGAAATTGGTTTCCTGTTGGACGACGAATGATTGACGATGGTTCTGCTGATGGGATTATCGAAGCAATACGAACCAATGATCATGGGGCTGGACGCCTCAGGGATTAAGCTCTCGATGGATATGATGAAGTCGAACATTCTACAAGATGTCACCGGATTCCAAGTCGCATGGTGCATTTGGTGGATTAGTCAGTCGTTAGAATGAGGTCCAGGGGCACTATGCGTCGGAGGGCCAGGTGATGCAAAAATCTAAGCCGGAGAAAGGATTCCATGGGAAGCAATCGGCGTTGTTGGTGTGAATGAAACCGAAGCCTCTCCGAACTAAGATGGAAGACTGGATTTTGGATTCTGGAGCAGGAAGATTGTTGTCTAACAGTGCCAAGATGTTGTAGATGCCGGTCGGCGTATCCGGCGATGTCCGTTTTTGACGCGGCGGGGTGCCGTTATTTGAATGCGTACACTTCTGAACGGAGTTGCTTCACTGTTTTAACCATCACGGTTAGAGTTCGACTGATAGAGCTGTCAAATTTTGTCTGCTGACTCATGGGTTGCTGTGATTGATGCTGCATGGGTAGTTTCGTCAGTGCGGGTGAAGCACCCATGAAAAATCGGCAATTTCTACTTACCAACACTAGGAACAGCGTCAATTTCCGATGATCCAGCGGCATTGGGATCGATTATTTCGAAACCACCATTATTGATGGTGTTCTTTTTGTTCATTCAAACGTCATGATTTGCTACGTTATACAAGTTGTACTCGATTATTCAGAAAATTGAAAAAATATCAGTTCCGACGAGAAAATAGATACTTCAAATAATCGAATACAATCTGTATTACATTATATAAATAAAAATGTTATGTTAATGTAGCTTTGAGATTTAAGCTCCAATTCCTCAATATAGCGGAGCATGGTCAATCCCGACCCTCTGGCCAATTCCGACCTCCCTAGATTCTCTCAGACAACGCTGGTTGCCAAATTTTTAATAATACCAATGGATAGCTTTCATTACACAAAAAATTTCAACGTTGATTGCATTGGTCGGAGAAATTGTGTTTTTTGGACTTCAAAATTGATTTTTTTAACTTCACTAAAGTGGAGGAAAAATGTTCTACACGCTAAAAAAATGTGTATTCTAGTTTCAGTTCGGTTCACTCATAATGACCTTAATGTGGAATAATTCAAAATATGAGTTAAGTTTACTCAGTCGTGGTTTACGCTACAACTCAAATTCGGCATGAGTGCAATCCTTATGAGCACTCATGCTGAATTTGGACGCTAATGGACCATTGTGGTTCCAGTTATAGCGTAAACCATGGCTGAGTAAACCCTAGCAATGTTGGTCTCTGCTTTTAAACAATTTGAGGCTGATTTATAGTTCTTACATTTAATAGGGTCAGAATTGGACCAGCCTCCCCTACTCTTGATGGGTACATTACTTCACAAATAAAACTAAATTTGTAAACATGGTTATCATGAATTTATTAGGAATAAGTTTGACAACTTCAATGAAATGATTCCCGCAGTTATTTTGAAGTGATGGAAAATGATGCTCACTTCATGTGTGTATGGGCAAAAAACTTGAGTTTTTCAAAAAAATGTAACTCAAAAACGGCTCGATGAACATTTCTAACTTTTTGATATGTTATGTAAAAATGTTTGAATTTTTATAAAAAAATATAAAAATAAATAGCCGTTGTGGTCCAACATTTTAAAAATCATAAAAAACGAATGTTTGGACCATTTTAGCAAATTTGAGTACATTAATTATTTTAACAAATATTTTTAGTAAAAACTAGAAATAATAAGCTTCTATTCATAAAAAAAACATTGCAATTCGATCCACTGGTTCAGAAGTTGTTTTTTTTTAATAAAAAATTTCGAAACATATCGATTTTTCTGGTAACCCTATATCGAACATGGTCACCCTGATAAAAAAATAAAAAAATATGGGTCTAATTATTTTCGATGAAGAACATACCAAGCGATTTTGAGCAAAATCGGACAACTTTCTCTCTCAACTATATTCTTTTCCCGTGGATTCGCTGTATTTTTCTCTGTAGAACTGAACTTCGCCTTACACTCGCCCCCTTAATCGGATCGAATGAAAGCCACCTCTCCTCTACTCATGATCTCGCACCCCCTGGACTTCGAGAAATTGATTCAATATCATCAGATAGGATAACTTCGTGTTCGTCGACTTGGCCGTCACAGCAAAGCAATTTACCGGAACCGATCCCCTTGCGTTTCATTACCGTGGATCAAAGTGATGGTTGTTGTCGCACTGCTCTTCACTTCGTCAAAAATGCACGGTCTGCACACATATGGGGGTCGGGCCTTAGGTAGGATTGGTTAATAAGAAAATCTCTAGACAAAATAGTCAAAAGGTCGAAAGTAACATTTGTAAACAATGACTTCTAGCGTATTTTTCTGGGATCTGCTTGCTCTCACAAACAAAATAGCACCAGAATCAGATACAGGGAGTTATTACGTTCCCGTCGGTAGTGGATATAGTTATTAGCAATCTGGCATTTCTAGGAAATTTACGTTTGAAGTCATTGTTTACAATTGTCACTTTCGACCTTTTGACGATTTTGTCTAGAACTGTTCTGTTCAAGGATTGGGAAATTAGTAATTCTCGAGTACTTTTTCAAACAGACGTATCAGACTTTTTCAAACAGACGTAAGCAAAGATGGGAAGTCGTAGTGTCGTCTCATCCATAAAAAAAACATTGCTTCAAATTCCCAGAAACAACCATCGAGTGTAATTTTTTCGAATTATATTTGAATTTTATAACTCATGAACAGGGTCAAATTCGGTGTCTCTACGGTACCACACACAGATGTTTACAATCAAGCGACTGATGATAAGTTTCGTTATACGTACCCGCTCAATAAGTGGAGAACGTTTGTGAAATTGCTTTATCAGCCTTCTCTTGGCAGGGTACTTGAATGTGATAATTCGTTGCTGCCAAAGAAGACGTTATGATCTGGGTTGAGGCAACGCAAGGTTCGTCCATTCCAGAACACATTTCCTCGAGAAACTATCCAAAAGCCAGTTGAGAACGAAAGCGGAAGCTGCAGGCCATGTAATATAGAACCTCGAGCAGATTGATTTGCTTTTAATGGATTCCTATGATATCATAATTTTAGAACAGAACAGCGTTGTTATTATTTGCCTGCAGTGCCAGACGTGCGAATACTGAAAACTAAACAGAAATAAATAAACCCAAGCTAGATGTTGCCGTGCTCATATGGAACCCACTACATCCCAGTCAACGAATAGTTTCAAAACGACAAAGAAACAATGAAATTGATTTCTACCGCAATCAAATCTCGACAACTTATTCCAAACTACGTATCTGGTTTTGCAAACAAAGAAGGGGAAAAAGATCAAACGTAAAATTCTCAATACTCTCAATTGTGTTGGTGGTCGTAGTTTGCGTGAAAGTTTTACGGGTTTTAAGAATTTAGCGTTTGAATCTTTCTTTCCCTCTTTGTTTACAAAATCAGATACGTCGGTATGAATAAGTTGTCGAGAAATCTGTTTGCGATGTGAAATGTATTCAAACTGTGCCCTGTTATCATTGTCTTAATCAGCAAACTTTTTGCTTCTCTCTATAATCGATATCCTTGGAAAGTGAAGCGAGTTGAGACAAGAAAAAGAGACAAGAAAAATAATAATACTTGTAACTAGAAATGAGAAGAAGTCGAATTATAAGTACGCGACACTGAAAAAGTCTGCACGTTGTAGACGAAATACGCGTATCTGTAAGCAAAGGTAGTTGGAATTAAATGGAAAATACTAATTGATCTTCTAATTTCTAGTTACAGGTATTCCCCTAAACAGCTCAAACCCTCTAAGATTCATAATTATACTTTCCTATTGGTGAAAATTTCAATTTTTAAATATTTAATATACATTAAATTGAGATTTTCAATTAGGGATATCCCATATTTTTGGTTTCGTTCGATTCTTATACAAACATACAAACGTTTATTATACAGCGATCCTCATCGTCCATGAAGATAAAACGATTAAAGTGTTAATTAGTCTTCCTTCCATGTTATTCATGCAATTAGACAAAAACTGGTATAAAAACAAAACCACCCCGAATAGCACAGAACGCAGCCAGTGCTAGCATATATTTCCAACCGCCGCGAAAGTAAACGCTGGAAAGAGGCGTGTTGGTGCTGTATGGTTACCCCGGGCAACCACGCGCTTTGTTTACACCGACATTGAAAACTCGTTACGACGGCAGTGAAATTTTGTCGAGAGCATTCGGAAAATGGAAAACCACACAAAAGTGGCCCGAAATGGCAATTGTGAAGAGAACCCACCGGACCCGGAAGGTGCGGACCAGCTGCTGGAACGGCTGATGAATAAAACCCAGACAAAGGAAAACCGCTGGGACCGCATTCGGAGGAAGCATCTCAACAACATTACGGTCACCTCGAAGACGGTGAAGCGATTTTTCAACATGGACTTTGTTGACGAAAGTCAGATGCGGATTTTAAACGGAGACGGACCCCATCGATCGGTGCTTAATCCAGTGCTTGTGATGGATATCAGGTGAGCTATGTTTCAGGTGTAAGTTACTTCTCAATCTTCATCAAAGTCGAATATTATGTGAGAGGAAAAGTTAATAACGCGCCGTCGTAGTAAAATTACCTACCCCAACAATTCGATGTAGATGAATTTGAAAACTGTAGGCTCATTTCCCTTAGTGAAAAAATGCATCACTGTTTTTGTGTGTATGATAACAATGCTTATACAATGCTTCCTTGCTCTCAATCTAAATTTTTGTTGCTTGGACAAAACTCGTTTTCTTCATCTATACTCAAAACAATTGGGCTTATTCTACGTCAAGGGTGACTCGAGAAGAATCTCCTAATTGAGGATTTTTCAACGCATTTAGGCCACCTAGAGGAAGGAAGCAGATCTGCTGGTTGCACCTTGTAATGATAAGCAGGTTTAATAAACATTGCACTTCTCTGTCAGATCTGAAAAGCACTGATATTTGATCATTTGGAATTAATTTTTCTGTACTCTGAGGCAGGAATTATTTACTTTCTACCAGCATATAGGTGTTGTTTAACTGAACAGTGCTTCTGTGCAAAACTCTTATCTATTTTTTCAACAACTTTTCTAGCCAATAGCACATCTTTTGATCTTTCGGTCAAATCTTTGCGCTTCAATTTAAACAATCTCATGTCAAGTTTGGCAGGTACATCCACAGACGGCAAAGGCGAGGAAGTAGCAGCAGGAAGCTGTATTGAGATAAAAAATAAATTGATAAGTAAAGCCTATACCAACACTGACATAAAAGGTTATATGCGAATGTTATGTCGTTCTCTTATTTTCAGAAAAAAATCTTTTTCTCACAAGAGTCGAGAAATATGTATGTAGTAATATTTTAATATGATGAGAGAATGAGAACATAACATTCTCATATTACCTATTATAGCTACTATAGAACACTGGCAACTATGTATGCAGAAAGAAGAAAAAACATTTTCATGGCGAATTGGCTGAGTTTCATGGCGAAATGAGTTGGCTATTTTATTTTTAAATTTTATTTTTTCACATTTACAATACTACAATACTCACTATTTTGTTCGTCACAATGATGATGATGGAAATTTGTATAATGTTGTATTAGTTTAAAAAAAAATAAAATAAAGAAAGTAGTCTACAATTGTTTGAGCCTCGCGCGCGGTATACGGATATGATGGACTTCTTTTTGAATTCGTAAAAAAAATGGCCTTTGATGCTTTAGATGGTACTATGAAATAGTAGCGAGTTGTCTGGCTGAATGTCGGGGAATTCTTCGTCAATTCTTTTGTGGTTGAAAGTAAAAGTTTGACTAATGCCGGTCGAGGATTTTTTCGGTTTGGAAATTTTCTCGATCTCTCTGATTGAGGATATCCTTGGTCAGCCCAAAACTAAGGTGGCGGTTCCATTAGTGTTGGAACCTCTGACTCTGTAGCGGGCAAGATCGGATATTGGCTTGCCTTTTGATAATGTCCTTTTACTGGATTCTGTGATCTGAATTGCAACAGAATTTCCTGATCGCTGGGAATACTTGCGAACTTTTGTGGTTAACATCAAAGCTTTTCATAATTATGTCGCTGTGAAGCAAATGGATACTTTTGAAGAAATTTATATCTGTAAATGAAATCAGTTCGTTTTTTTTTTTTGCATAACTGGTTTGAATTGTTACCAAATTAATTATCTTAGAGATAAAATCGTCTAGCTCAAACCTTTGTAGGGGTAAGGGCGGGACCATCATCATCATCATCATCATCATCAATTGTGGCAAGACTCTAAAACACGTAAAATCGCTCCAAATTACTTCTGTGCAGATGTACTGTGGGATATGTACTTTTCCAGCGAAAATAATATGTAACGATTGCTGCTGTTCAGATAGTAACAAGAAAAATTAAAGAATAGGGATGAATTGGGGTAAAACGGGTCACACAAAACTTGAAATTTTCCCTATTAAGTGTCTAAATGTGATATGTGTAAAATATATGCATTTTTACTCAAAATATATTGAGGAGATTACAACTATATGAGCAGAATGAAGAAAAACCATCAATTTAGGGTAAATTGGGACAAAACGAGCCACTTCATGTGCTCTACACAATACCAAATCTGCGCCAATCGATTTATTAGCCCATTTTTCTTCAGCAATGCAATTGGTTTGGTTCAAAAACCAACGGCTTCTCTTACTTGGGAAGTTTGATCCTTTTTTTCCCACTGGGCATTGGTTAAAAGAGCCGATAAATGAAGGATAAACGGTGGAAGGAACCTAGTATGAACAGGAAAAAATGAAGATTTTTTATAGACGCGTAAAAGTTCCCCTCCTTCAATATCAAGCCAAAGCCAGCGTAAACAATGGAATTGTTTGCAATCTTCCATACAACCGACTTGATTTGGGTGATATCTGGCTTAAATTTACACCACATATCCCATGAATTGATGCCGAAGCTTCCATTCTATATATGTACATTGGATAGCGAAGAAAATGACATAATTCTTTCAAACTTTGTCTAGTTGGAGACCCGATTGAATACTGTCACAGGGGACCATGTGG
The DNA here is from genome assembly GCA_034211315.2 of Aedes japonicus. NCBI lineage: Eukaryota > Metazoa > Arthropoda > Insecta > Diptera > Culicidae > Aedes > Aedes japonicus. The sequence continues at coordinate 113,220 of JASCZW010002004.1, forward strand.
GATTGATTAATACGCTACTTCTCACATCCACCAAAGCACCGATTTCAGTAAGACAAATATGAGTTATTAAGGGGGAGTTCGTTTTTATGGCGGGTGATGTGAAAATACTTCCAGTTATCGTATCTGTTAACGGCATACGCTGAAGCATTCTCGAGAGCAGCCATTTCTACAAAATTTAGAATTGATATAACTTAGATTCTGTACTAGATATTGAATATTTAATCACATCAGTTTGTATACTTACTTGCTGTGAGCAATCTGATAGAGTTCGATTCGACGTTTATTCACTAACAATCGAGATTTATCAATTTGAAATTGTGAGGTAAGTTTGCGAGAGAGAGATAAAAGATAGGGAAAAATACATGGAGCAGCGATTCACCTTAATGAATGCTAAGAACAAACGAATGTTGCCAGTCGGAATACATTCATTGACGCATTTGAATAATGTTTCTTAAAATAATCCATATCATGTGCACAACTGTGTTTTAAATATTTCAAATATCTCATAACGAGAAACATTTTTTCGGATCCCATTCTGCCATCAGTTCCCCAAAGTCCTAGTTAGCGGTCCTGTTTAGTATGCTAACAAATCCTCATGCAAGATGTCCAGAAAAACTAACCCGTTTGGTCAATCCACAATGGATCGAGTGACATGTGTCGTCCGAGTCTCACGGAAGCTCTCAAATCCCTTCGAATCTCGGAGACGGTTACGGTAAGATGATGGAATGTCGTGTTTTATTTGTGATTTTTAAGATTGCATTGGAGGGTTGTTTGTCTTGTTTGTCTTTATTTGGGAGACTTTCAGCTGGTGGCTGGTTCGTCTGTCTGCATTGGAGAGTGTGATTCGAAGGGCAGGAATAGACATGAGTGATACGATCTTCAGGAAGTCCGTCAAACTTTTGACTTCGCAGACGACATTGATATCGTAGCTCGCAACTTGGTGATGATGGCGGAAATGTACATCAGACCTAAGGCTGAAGCTAGTAGGACTGGGATTAATGCGTTAAATACAAAATACATGAGGGGAAGAGGCTTACGATGAAACCGAGCCGATAGATGAATTCGTGTATCTGGGCTCATTGGTGACCGCCGATACCGACACGAGCAGACGAATGCTGAGCAACGTGCTGCCACGCCATTAATGCATAACAAACGTAACTGAAGCGAGGATCTCCTGAATGAAACAGTCTACTGCTATGCACATTCGGTGGTTGAAGAGAAGCCGCAAGATTTCATGCTTCTTTCTCCCGTAAACCCACAATAGCTGAAAAGGCTTAGTGTGCAGTCGAGTAAAATTGCACATTACAGAAACCGACTGAAACTGATCGAGTCGATAACGGAGGTCAATTGTTAACTATAATGTTGAAACTTTTCCAAATGTCTTTGAAATATTACATCATGTAGTAATTCGGGACTTTCATCAATTCAGCTGTCATTTTTGAACAGGTATTGACATTTTTCACTCTTGTTTTGTGAATTTCTCTAATGTTTTTGTTAATCAGAAAAACTCATTGGGGTGCTGTGCCAATGTTGCGATTTGAAATACCTTGCGGGGAAGTTATTAATTAATATGTGGACAATTGTCAATATACATATTTCAAAAATGACACAGAAGAGGGGTTATTATCTAGTCATCACCAATTTATACGTGATGATACTGAAGCTATTGACAGTACTACATAATTCTTTAAACATTTAACATTAAAGGTTGCTGTATTGCGTTGATCGGTCTCACTTTAACGATTTTATCTCGAAGTTCTGGTAAAGCATTCAATCTTTTTCCTAACCTTCTGGTATCCTGAGTAGGGACTTTTTCAGAATCGAGGATTTTTTTTTTTTTGATTTTTTGGAGGATTTTTTGAACTTTGGAAGAATTATCAAAACTTTTTTTGATATTCATGATTTGCTAAGCTTCTTGTTTCTTTTAATACTTTTCTGCTAAGCTTCAGCGAAGTTTTCTTGACGATCAAATCTCTCAAACGAGGTGAGATGGAAACCAATAAATTGTGATTCCTACATGAGGTTGTGTCCTAGTTTTTTTTTGGCACAGCAATGAATGTCATTATGGTCATATGAATGATTTTAGTATTGACTGCTTCTTCTGTTTGCCAGTGATTTTCCCTTGAATTTCAGGGAAGCTCTTTTCTGATCTTCGACAAAGCTTTTTGCTGTCAAAATTCTGGGATGTTTTCTCCTGAACTTTAATCAAGTTTCCTCATGAACGTCTAGGCAGTCACTCCTGAATTTCTTGTAAATATACATCTAACAGCCCAACCTCACCTTCCAGGAACAGTTCATATTTTTTTTTGCTGAACTTAGTTACTGTCTAAACTTCTGACGCGTCCCATCCTTAACTGCAAGGAAAATCTCTCCAAAACTCTGGGAAAGTTCTCTCCAGAATTTCTTGAAAAATATTCTTAAATTTCTTGGAAATTCGTTCCTAAATTTCTGAGAAGTCCTCTTCGGAACTTTATGATAGTTGTCTTCTGAACTTTGGATAAGTTTTCTCCTGAATCTCTGAGAAACTCTAACTTTAGCTACTAGGAAGTATCTCCTATACTTCTGGAAAGTTTCATCCTGTTTTTCTCAGAAGTAACTACCCGAAGTTTTGGTATTCCTGAGTTTCGAGAAAGCATCATTTTGAGCTTCTGAAATGTTCGATACTGAACTTCAGGAAAGCTCTCTAGCTCTTATGATTGATTACGAGCTTATTCTATTTGAACATCCGATAAGTCTCATCCTGAACTCCGAGGAAAATTTTATCAAAACTTTGGGAAAGTCTGCTGTAGACTTTCTAGGAGAATTCCCTCAACAATCAATATGCAACTAGCGATTTGAAATTGGTTCACTGTTGTAGAACCCCTTGGTCCGAAATACACCTTGAAGTCAGCACCTTGCTATACACTCTATAGCCTTTGTTTTGATTCGCTATGTTATTCTGAAAGATACACAACGGTAGAATATGTGCGTGGTTTGGTTCTTCCTCTTCTTGTTTTTTTTTCTGGACTTCAACGCGGTGGTCATTCGTCCAGAGCGTAGTTTGGTAATATGTATGTGTTGGTTTGAATAATATGCAGTGATGAAAAGACACCAACAAAATAACGTGATACAATTGTTACGAAAAATATAACGCGAGAAGAAGAAATACGATTGTACCAACAATCAATATGCAACTAGCGATTTGAAATTGGTTCACTGTTGTAGAACCCCTTGGTCAAAAGTACACCTTGATGTACATATTTGCGCCTTTGTTTTGATTTGCTGTGTTATTTTGACAGAATATTCGAGAATGTGTTCGTGTGAGTTCATTATTAGGGGCGCATTATTAAGCTTTGGACCGATGTGGTAGTACTGACTGAGCCAAGAAAAAAATCGTTTTTGTATGGGACCTACTGGTCTTAGAGTTAGTCTATGATTCCCTTAAATTTGTTGGAAGTTTCTTCCTGAACTTCTAAGAAGTAATTTTTTTTATCTTTTGGGAAGATTTTTTCTGACCTTCGGTGAAGTTTGTTCCTAAAATTCTGAGAAAATCTTGCTCAAACTACTTGGAAGTACCCACTATTCTTCTTGAAAGTTTCTTTCTTTTCTTTGAAGAGGATTCTTCATGAACTTTGAGCAATCCTCATTCTGAAATTCTGAAATTCAGAAATGTTCTCTTTTGAACTTTGGGAAAGCTCTCTAGCGTTTCTGGAAAGTTCCATTGAGAAGTTTATTATATAACTTCTGATAAGCCTTTCCCTGAACTTCAGAGAAGTTCTCTCTTGAATCTCCAGAACGTTCTGAGCTTTGTGGAAGTTTGTTTCTGAATTTGTGCGAAATTTTAGAAAAGGCCCTCCCTGGTTAGTTTCTTTCTGAACTTCAGGAAAGTTTTTTTTTCCTGCGTCTGAGAAAACTCCAAAACTTCGGGAATGTTCCAAACTTCCAAGAAGTCGTCTCCCCTAAACTTCTTAATGAAGCTCTGAGAAGTCCTCTACTGATTTTCTTGGGAAGTTCTGTCCTCAACTTCCAGGAAATATGATCTCTCAAACGACAAAATGTCGACCAACTCGACAAAATTTCGTCGATCTCGACATCTGTAATAGCAAAATCGCTCTGTCGAGCAAACTGACGGTCGACTCGATTTCTATAATTGGCCCCTATGTTCTGCAAAAATTTCCCCGAAATCAATTCAAACGAACGGATTTATACATCGACACGGAAGTTCTGCAAGATGCATTCCTTGAGGCGATCAGTGACAAGATAACGAAAGATGAAAGGAAGATGGGATTGCAAAGTGAAGACGAGTTCGGACGGATGTATGGAGAGAAGCAAACTCCGCATGATTAGCGTCCTCCTCAAGTAAACGACATTATCTACAACGAACCTTTAGTCAATCAATGTTTGCCAAGATCCTCAAGATCCATCAGCCAGCATTTCTGCAAGATCTTGGCTAGAAGGCTGTTTAATTGGAGCCGTTTAAAAAAAAGTTATTAACTACATTATCTAATGCATATATGGAGTGTTAAAGGGTGTATTCAATAAAATAGAATTCGAACATTCACCATAATTAAGCCGATTATTGTATTTTCTTGAAATTTTCACAGAATGGACTACTAATAGCTACTAATTAGTTACGATTAACAACATTTGTTTAATCAATTCCATCTCCCATTCCGAATGCCAGCATCTTCTTTTTCACTCCACCCATTTTGTACAACCGATTTTCCAAGTGTTTGTGTTGTTTTTACCCAAAATTTCTGCAACTTCAGCTCTGTTTTAATAGTTTTGGGATGTTTGCGAAGTTCCGTCCACATAATTGCCCATAAATTTTAAATTTGGGCGTAGTTTCGGTGAATATTTTCATATTTTTGGCCCAAAGTTCTAGACAAAACAGGCTGACACCTTGAACTTTTTAGTCGAATTGTCATGTTTGGACGATTCTTGAACTGTTGTACCCCTTTCTTGGCCATTTTATTGGCCATTGGACACTTGGACACTTTCTACGATTACTCCCTCCCTTCCTTCGGGCACTCAGACGCTCTTAGTTTCAGCTCACGGGAATAAACATGTACCTTCCAGTGGTGATCCTTCAAAATTACAAATAATGTAATCTCTTACTGTTCTTCTTAGAACGTATACGCACCTGTTAATTAAATTGTATTAGATGATGATGCATTCCGTTGTAATATTTGAACCCACACCCCTTTCAGACATGAGATGATCAAACGTAAACCGAAGGAAGCGCGTCGCAAGCCAGCGACAGATCCGGTCCGAGCATACCAACAAGAGATTCAAGAGAACCACAACCGGTCCATCGAGTCAACTCTGTTCGAGAACGAGCTGAACAAATTCCGCAAAGAGTTGTCCAAAAATGGGACCAACGTGAAGAGGAACCAAGTGAGCGAGCAGAAGAAGAATTTCCTCTTCATCGATTTACCCAAGATTGATAACAGTTTTATCTATGATACTTTGGAAGAGTGCGAAAAGTTTACTAATGACTTCTACGAAAGTACCATCCGAGGTACGGATGAGCTTTTCCAGGGTTTACGCGAAGAGAAACTAATGACGTTTAAGGAACCGGCAACGATCGAAGAAATACGAGAAGAGACCGATGCTTTGCACAAGAAGTATTACGAAAGGAGGTGTAATGGTGTCGATGACGAAGGCGAGGAACAGAATGCTGACGACAGTTTAGCGGAGGAGGAAGAAGATGAAAATAGGATTGTCCGCTTTGGGGACACGCAAGTCATTACATACCCGGCAGAAGAGTCCTCATTTTCTCTTGATGGATCCGAATATGACTTTGATGATAACGAACTGTTTCTGGAATCACTTGATTCGGACGTGGACGAGTTTGATGATGTTGAATTCCTATCTACGGAGAGCACTTCCGAACATACCCAGGACGAAGCTGTGCAGAACATTTTAAACACTGATTCGAGCGATGAAGGCTTTACGACAACTCGTATCGAGGACTCGGGTGGATCGTCAAAAGATGATAGCACCGAATTTGGGAAAGAAAAACTAACCTACAACTACGATGATCCTGAGATCATAGAGGAACCGATTGTTCCGTTAGAGGACGGCGAACTGATTACAGTTAAACGGTGCGAAATGGAGGAAAAGGATTACAGTAAGCTACGTGTAACAAACTATCGACCTGGAGAAACACAGCTCAACGATGATAAATTAGAAATTTCCGAAGAATCCCGGAAAGTAATAAGTGCCGCGTTGAAAGAAGGATTCATGCAGAATTATGACCGTGCTCTGCTGAAACAATATTTCTTCAAGTGGTTACAGTTTACAATTTTGGAGAAAATCTCCAAAGGAGCTGGCGTTACTTCAACTCGGGAACAAAAACTTAAACGGATCAACGATTTCATCAACAACATTCGGGCGAAAAAGAAAAAACACACCAAACCGACCGTAACGTCAACGCAAGTAACAACCGTCAAGAAAGACTACGAGCACCGTATGAAAGTTCAGCAAGATATCATAGAGCTACAGAAGCTGAAACTGGAACGTCAAGAGCGCATCATTACCGAACTGAAGTTATCCAAGTTCTCCGAAGCGGCCAAAATCTCCAAGATGGAGATTCAAAGTGAGTTGCACAAAGCCATGCGCACCGGCCATGTGCGGTTGCGTGCCAAAGCGAAATGTATCCAAATTGTAGGCAACATGAAGAACGACACGAGCGAGGAAGACGAATTGCGTAAACTGCAAGCCCAAGGGTTGATGATACCGAAATTTCTAGCGAAGATGCAAGAAAGGGCCATGGAACGTAGTCAACGACATCAGGAGGCAAAGGAACGACGTATGCAGCTGGAAAAACAACGCGAAGAATCCAAGGTGGCTGCTGAGGAAGCGAAGCGCTTGGAAGACGAGGAAGCACGCAAGAGGCGTTACCGGGAAATGCGTGAAAAACGAAAGATGGAGAAACTTCAGAAGATTATCCGAGAGCAGGAACGACAAGCTTGGATTGCGAACAACCAGATCGCTAAGGAGTTTAGACTCCTGAAGTTGAAGAGATTTGGTATTATGGCATTCAAATTACTGCTCGGTATCAGAAGGGACAATGAGAGACGTGCGATGGCCGCGAGGAAACGGTACTATAAGAGGAAATATTTTCGCAAATGGTGGAATTTGACCAATTCGGTGTGGGAGGGTAAGAAACAGATGGCCGATGACTTGGCGAACGAAAAGTTGATGAAACTGGGCATGAATTCCTGGAAGGAGGTGACCTAACGCAATTTAAATCAGTTGTAGGTTAGATTTATCAATGGGATTTTCTTTCAGTACTGCCATGAGCAGCGCAAGAAGATGCAAGTGGCGATGGACTGGTGGGAAGTTCGCCAAACAGAAAAGGTTATCTCGGTGTGGATCGGCCGTACCAAACAATCATTGTTGATCTTGCAAGGCAAAATGTCTCACGCCGCTGCCCATTATGAATGGTCAAGACTTTATTCCCTAAGCTAGAGTAACCTCGGTTTTCACACATTTACATTCTACTTTTAGGCAACTCAAATGGAAGGTGTTCGAACGATGGCAACGACTGCATATTATATTGAAGATTGAGAAGGAGACTGAACAGCGCCGCCAGAGGTGGCGCATGAAGATCTGGGAACTTCTGCCGGACTACAAACCGATCGAGGAGGAAATTTAGGCATCTTGCCGTGATAAGTCTGATTTTTTCGTAATGACTGGAAGTAGTGACTTTTGAAAGTGTCTTTTATAGCTTATTGTAGTAGGAGTTATTTTTTTTAAATAAAGCGTATGCGAATTTAGTCTTCTGATGGAATACAAAGTGTCGATGAATAATTTGACCAGCGCTGAAGACAATCATTTCGTTGAAAAAGAACCGGATGGAGAACCCGATAATCAGGGACGAGTGATATCTTAACAAGTTAATACACAATGTCTAGAGTGTTGATAATGGGCACGTAAATTATTATTAATAATAATTATGATTTTGATTCCATTTGCGAAGGAATTGATACAACACCGTGAACTTTTCGGTGCAAGGTCGAAGAATACGGTTATGTTTTGATATTTTGGTTAAAAGTACGATTAATTAACAATACAAACTGGTACTAAATTGTGCACTTGCTACCATGTACGTTATCGGTACTAGAAGGATAAAGAAATCGTACGCGTGCAACGAATGCTAGAACAAATAATTTATGTAAATGCAGTCACTTATAGGAGACCTAAATTAACTGCTATAGTAGCACATTTCACATCGAAAAAGAGCACCAATCAAACTGGGAGTTGGGTTCTGTGCCATATAACGTATTATAATGTATTTTATTGAATAGGTTTTTTGGGATCTGATTAAGTATCTTTTGTATGATAATAGTTGGTGTTACGAGTGTTAGGAGAATAAAAACTATAAAGCCATGTTTTTTTTGCTAGATTTTATCAGTCTACATTTTAGCACTGCGCTGCGCTAGAGCTACACACAGCACACGTTTGACTCAAACTTTCCTTTAGTTGACTCAAACTGCTCCATGTCTAACACAGGAGCACATTCTATCATTGGGTTTAAACTAATGGAGTTGATGATTCTTAAATATAATATATTCATATATAATAGATATCGAATAATCGAATAAGTGTTTTTGGGTATTCTGTTATTCATCCTTTCTTAGTTTGCCTTTTTGTATGAGCTTGAAGGATTATTTTAAAAGTTTCTACTTACAAGCTATGGTTGGACTTAACGTTACTTCAATGTAATAATTGCCTTAATAATTATCATTTCTTCTTAACCATAAATCGCAATCGTGGGAGCAGTAAAACATTAAATAGGAAACTCAACAGTTTTTCATTGTTCGATTACCTTCACAATGTTCATCAATTCGAAGGCGAGAATTCTTTTCATTGTTTTGATATTTAATGAATGTAAGTGTGAATCTTTTAAAACGGTTAAAAATACGTACCTATGTATATCCGATAGTAATAGAATAATGATCATAATCATATAACGTCTCGCCGCGGCGCGTGTTTATTGTCCCAAACAGAAACTTTTCCAGTTGACGAGACAGTTCCGCCGGTTGATATGCTCGCCTCGCTGCCATTCGGTCCCGGTGTAGCCGCGGGAGATTAGGCATGTCTGTTTCGGGAATTTAAATAAAGCAGGTTAGTGGAGGATTTGAAAAGCCCACTTGGTCCAATGAGCCTACCTGTTTCAGTAGTGAGATTAGAATAAACAATGACATCAGAAGGGCATAGATGGCGCCAGTGAAGCAGAGTGCAATACTGCAAAGATAAAGAGATAGAGAGATGGCAGCAATAAGTTGAATTATGTAGGTATCTGTAGGTATCTGCGCAAGTTGCGACTGACCGGCGGAAAGCAAGAAGGCTGCAAGACAAGGGTTTTCAGTGATATTTTTCGTTCCAGCAGAGGAACAGTGTGTATTTGCTAAGTTTTTTGACTCAACATACGCAAAGTATTCCTTATTTGACGCACATAAAAAATGTGTAGATTCAACTAAACAAACTTTTCGCTAATTAACATATACACATAAGCAAATACTTAACCTTCCTCGGCCATTAAAACCAACTGACACATAAGACATTAGGGTCAATATTGACCCGGATTACATCCAGTTCTAGAATTATAAAACTTCAACCTAGACACTATATTTATACCCCATTTGAAAGTTTATGGTTTCAAAAATGGATTTTTATTGGAAATTTTTGTTCCAGTTACATTTGCCACCGGAAACTGCTACAAAGGGAAGGAGGTTTTCATTTCGATGTGTGAACAGAATTGCATACAAATGATTCCAGTCTAGCTGTAGAGAGTTGCCGCCTTTGACAATGTTTCTCAGCATGCCATTTGTCGTCTTTTGACATTATCATTTTAGTTCCAGATCTTGCCGCAGAGATGGTGCTGCAGTCTATCTTTTTCCAAATGAAACGATAAAGTCCTCACAAGTTCCACCACCTCACGTCTCCACGAGTCATATGATCACGAAAGACTGCCAGCTGAAACATGGAGACGCTGGTTGGCGTAGCCTGGGCAATGTTGTCATTTGGCAATAGCGAAGTGAGGGGTGCGACCTGTAAATCATATCATTATTTTCCGTTCTCATATCTTTCAGGTCTTCAGGGCATCATTGTAAAAACATTTAAAATTCATTTTTTTCTCATGGCTGCCATATATTGTTTAAGTTTTCTGGTTCAAAATGGATGCGCAAGTTTGTCTTCAATCGCAACAAAAACAGCAGTCGGCACACATGTAATTTTCAGCTCATATTATAATATCCCTTCACTATACCCTAGTAGCACACTTGTTGCAAACCAGTAAAAAATACTTCAATGTGACTCAATTAGGTGATAATCAAGTTGCTGCAGCTTCAATTATGATAGTTTAGGTGTTGCTTGGGCATATATTATCTCAGATGACATTGTTTATTTCATTACCATTACCATTCATCTTTATCATCAT